>VDFB02024184.1:83856-108248 GCA_007258455.2 Sequoia sempervirens
GATCCATATTTTAATGCTTTCCTTTCATATATGCATTCATACTAACTAGTTTATTTATCTTGTTTTTTTTCATTTAATACTGCAAATGCAATTTCAGCTTCATCACGCTTTCAGGCTTCCTCTGGTGTCGACGATGCTTTTCACTATTATGTGCATTCTGTGCACATCGCTAAATGTCTACATGCCTCCATGTACACTTTATGCATCAAGCATTGTTACAAACATTATAAGAATATTTTACTATAGATTATTATAATAATTTAATGTTTATACGCAAAGTGCTACAAAAATGTTGATTATTTTATTCTACCTACATTTTATCTTACCTAATAAAATTCTTTATATCTTTTCTAATTAATTTTTTTTTTAAATATATACACAAAAAAATATTCATTCGTAATTCATTAACAACATTCAAATCTAATTTATAATAAAATCAACACATTTGTACAGTTTCATCTAAGAATTTATCGTAAAAAATTTTACACTTATCACATTTTCATAAGTTATACTATTACATTTTATGTTATATATACACAAATTTAATCTTAGGTAGTAAGATTCTTTATTATAATTTTGCAAATTACTTATTGTTTATTATATAAACACAAATTTTTATTCATATTACATAAACAATATTAAAATCTTATTTACAATAAAATCAATAGCTTCCTAGTCACTCATCTAACAATTTACTATAATATAATTGCATTGTTCTTTACACGAAAATATCTTATCATATTACATACACAACATTTAAATCTTATTTATAATAAAATCAATAGCTTTATATAATACTAATCTTCACACTACAATAAAAAAAAAAACATTCATTAATCTTACAAAAGTTTATACTCAAATGACCTACCCCTATCAATCTTCCACCTAACACTACTATTCCTATTAGCACTTGCATATTGTAATATGAGCCATTTCACATGTCCCTATGGAACACGTTCCCCATGCATCCTACAAAATTTAAATACATTTATATTCCTACTTGCTATCTCTAAACTTTTCCTAACTCCTAGCTACATGCCTTTTACCTCTCGGCAGGAACTCGACGCTCGCGTCACTTGTTATTTATTTATCACCATATTATTTTCATTTTGAGTAAGTGTACAATTTGATTCCTAGTGACGTACGAAACATTTGTCCATCAAAATCGTTTTAAAGTGAACTTACAAGTGAAAGTCAAAGGGGACTAATCATTCAGAATAGATACCTCAAAATTGGACCTTTAAATTAACGAAAAAAAACTCATAAATTTGTATCATTGGAGATTAAAACAAAATAAAGTGTTATGTAGAAATATCGTATTTGTTTTTAAAATGTTCTTATTTTCATTTATAATATTATAATAAAAAAATCATTATTATAATATATTATCCTAATTAAATTAATTTAAATTTTTTAAATATATATTTATTTTAAAAAATATTACAAATAAATAAATTTTATGTTAATATATATATATATATATTTTTTATTTTTTATTTTAATTTTAAACTTCTTTAAGTATATGTAATTTATCTCTCAACTCAATATAATTATTTTTATATAGTACTATTATATTGATTATAATAAAATATAAAAAATAATATAATATAAATACAATACAATCATAGTTATATTCATTTTGTAATCAATAATTTAATATAAATATTAATATAACAATTATATAAATATAACATTAACATTTATTATACACAATAGCACACGACCACATGGTAATTGGAAACAAAAAAACCCGCCCTGCTCCTCCCATCCTGCTTTTTTCAAATTTTGATCATGCTTGCAGGTTCTGGGGAGACCTTTGTCTCTCCCCAGCCTGACCCTCCACCGGATACAAAAAATATTCGCTCACATGCGCATTCTAGGGATGTGGAGTTTTTCTTGGGAAACTCCAATGCACTTGCTAAATCTCCACCTAGTGGGGACAATGGGGGCTGTCATGGGATTGGTTCCTCCAAGACTGGCTGGAAATATATCTTTTCGGGGTATAATAATAGTGCTCGGGAGTCTATTGATCCTGAGATTACTCTAACAGATGAAGGCACTGAGCTCTGCCTTCCTGACGATGTGATGGAGGAGGTTGTTGGTTCGCTTCACCTAGCTTTGGTGGGAAGATTCTTTGCTTTTCAGCCAACGATTGATATGGTCCATAGATGGGTTAATGATAAATGGACGCTGAAGGGTAGTGTGTTTGTCTCAGTAATGCCTAGTGGTCTTTTCTTGTTTAAGTTTACTGCTGAGAAGGACTTGGTTCTTGTCCTTTCTGGTACTTGGGCCTATGGTAAACATTTTCTTTCTCTGGCTAAATGGAGGCCAGGTTTCAACCCCTCGACGGATCTTACCCATTCGACCCCTAGTTGGGTTCATTTGCCTAGCCTTCCACTGGAATTTTTGGATGAAAGGGTTTTCCGATGGATCGGGAACTCCTTTGGTAGCTTCGTGGCGGTGGACGCAGTCACTTTGGTGAAATCCAGGTTGGTGTTTGCCTATTTTTGTGTTAATGTCTTCATTAACAAAGCTCTTCCCAACTTTATCATTCTCAAATCTAAATGGGGGAAGTGGACTCAAGCTCTTGTTTATGAGACCGCCACCCTGTTCTGCCAGAAGTGTGGCAAACAAAGTCATGTTGTTTCTGACTACAAGAAGGTTGTTATAAAGGATGCTCCGCTGAAGGATAAAAATCCTTCCAGCCCTCCGATGTTACAAGATAAATTGCTTGACCCAAACACTAGCGGGGTTGGTGAGTCATTGAATTCGGGTGATTTACACGACTACACCTTCACTGATGGCTTGAATGAACTGCTAAAATCCCCTGTCTCGAGGGAAAATATGGAAACTAACTTAAAGATAAGTTGCTCCAAAGGGTCGGAAGAGGGTGAAGTCTCTCCACTTTTGGCTGCGGATTTGGTGTCGGGCTCCCGTGTTCATCAGGGGAAGGAATCATCTAGGTCCTTTCCTGTGTCTGATGTGTGTTTGGATCATGTCAAGAAGAAGTTGGATGTAGATGGTGCTGGCAATCCTGGTTGTGAAACCTTGGTGGACGTTTCGGCCATTTCTTAGTGTTTGGAGGGTGCCTTTTTATCCACCCCCTCTAAGTTAGTTCTTACTAACTCGTGTACTCCCACTCCTCAACCAACTCCTGCCGAGGATTGTTCTGGGGAGGTAACTAAGTCTGTTATTCTCTCCCCGATCTCTAAATCTTGTCCTTCGATAGCCCAGTCGAAGAGTGATAATTTGGACGACTGGCAAAACTCAAAAAGGAAAAAGCGGAACAATAAAGTGGATGTTGGAACGGAAAGTAAAGTTGGAAGACCTTCAGAGAGATTATCTAGGCACAAAGCAATGGCCAAGGACATTTCCAGTGGTAGGAAATCTACCCTTGATTCAGCTCACAAAGGTAAGAAATGAAGTTCCTATCATGGAACATGAGAGGACTAAATAGTCCTCTAAAACAATGTGCCTTAAGGAATTATATTATTGATATGAAGATTGATATCCTTTTACTCCAAGAAGTCAAAATGACATACCAGACGTTTTCCTCTATCGTCAACAAAATTTGGTCGGGATCTGCCTTCTTTTATAGTGAGGCGGATGGTGCTTCGAGAGGTGTTGCCACCTTGTGGAATCCTTCTAAAGTTTTGGGCAAAGCCTTTTCTTTTTCTTAGAATTACCTTGCGATGACTCTTAAAGCTGATAATCTCACCTGGCATTTGTTTAATATCTATGCACCGAATTCTAGAGGTGGAAGAAAGAAGATGTGGGAGGAAGTGCCATCCTTAATATTGAGTAACAACAATGCATTGTATATGATGGCTGGAGACTTTAATTCCCCCTTTTTCCTTCAGAGAAGTTGGGGGGCCTAATGGACTATAGTGATAGTATGAAGGATTTGGTTGAATTCATTAACATTTTTGGATTGTTTGACTTGGAGTTAAAGGGCAACCCTTTCACGTGGTCAAACAATAGAAAGGGCATTCAACTTATTTAGGTTCGGCTGGATAAGGTCCTTGTCTCGGCCGGTTGGGACCTTGGATGCAATGCCTCCCTTGCCTCCCTCCCCAAGACTGTCTCTAACCATAATCCTATCTTCCTTCAATGGTCGGACAAACTATTTTTGGGCCCACACCCTTTTAGATTTGAGATAATGTGGATGTCTCACCAAGATTTTAGAAAATACATTGAGACCTGGTGGAGCCACCCTGTTCAAGGATCGACAATGTATAGAATATCTCAAAAACTAGAGCTTATTAGAAAAGAAGCCAAAGGTTGGTCCAAGGCGACCTTTGGTGACTTCTTCAAAACTAAAAAGATGATCAAGGACAAGCTTGAGGGGTTCCAAAAGCTTATGGCCTCGGGCCATTCCCAACAACCTGTACATGTTGAAGAAGAAAACTGGAGGAAAAAGTGGAAGGATATTTTAAGCAAAGAATAAATATACTGGAAGCAGAGATCAAGGGTCCAATGGCTAAAGGAGGGTGACAGGAACTCTTCTTTTTTCCATAGGACAGGTAGCAGACATAAGAAGAGGAATACTATCAATTTTTTGTTGAATGAAGATAATCAGGAAGTCAAGGAGGCTGACAAAATTGGTGAGGTTGTTGAACAGTATTATAGATAGATCTACTCTGATACTGGTATTTCCCCCTCTGATGAGCTTCAGGCAAAGCTCCTGGGACACCTCCCGCATGGTATTACTGAGCACGACAATCTCCAACTTTGTGCCCATGTGATCGAGGAAGAGGTTCAGACCGTTGTGTTTGCTATTGGAGCCTATAAAGCTCCAGTACCGGATGGTTTCCTCCCGGCTTTCTTTCAAGAATACTGGGACATTGTCAGCTACGATATTACCATGGTTGTTAAAGATTTCTTTAGGACTGGTAAATTGTTAAAGAAACTAAATAATACTTTTATTGTGCTAGTTCCTAAAGTGCAAGATCCTAAACACATGACTGACTTCAGACCTATAGGTCTTTGTAACACTGTTTACAATATTTTCTCCAAAGTCCTTGTCAACCGATTGAAGCCTTTATTAGACAAAATTATCAGTAGATGTCAGAATGGGTTAGTGCCAGGAAGAAAAATCTTAGATGTTGCTATTATGACTCATGAAATAATTCATTCTATGGAGAAAAGCAAGAACCAAGGTATGGCTTTTAAACTTGATATTTCCAAAGCCTATGATAGGGTTAGATGGAAGTTTTTGTATTCAGTCCTTGCTAAGTTTGGCTTTAATGATCAAGTGATTGGTATCATTAGAGAATGTGTGGAATCTGTTCAGTATTCGGTGTTGGTCAATGGGATTCCCTAGGGTTTCTTTAAGGTAGGAAAAGGGATTAGGCAAGGGGATCCCCTTTCTCCCTACCTATTCATTATGGTGGTTGAGGTTCTAGGTAGGAACTTTCTTTCCTTGCTCAACTCAGGGAAAATGCAGGGGATTAAAGTTGCCTCCTCCCTACCCCCCTCTGTTCTCCAACAGTTTTTTGATGATATGTTTCTCTTTAGAAAGTCCTCTATGATTGAAGCCAAAGAATGGAAATGCCTCCTTCAGGACTATGCTTGTGTTTCTGGTCAATGTATAAATTATAACAAAAGCAATGTCTATTTCTTCAACACTAGAGCTGATCTCCAAGCTAAGATTTTATCCATCCTCGGTTGTCTTAGTGCTTCTCTTTCAGGAGTCTACCTGGGCCTGCCGCTTACTGTTAAGGAGGTGTCACACAACTTTTGGAATAGTATTTTGGAGAGAATGCAAAAGAAACTTGCTGGTTGGAAAGGTCAACTTCTTAGTAATGTTGGTAAACTCCAACTTCTTAAGGCCTCCCTTCAAGGAATTTCAGTCTACTTTCTCTCTCTCTTTAGGATTTTAGGCTCCATGGCTGAAAATTTGGAAAGAATTCAAAGATCCTTCCTCTGGACAGGAGTGGAGGAGAAGAAAAGACTAGCCCTAGTGAATTGGGACATTGTTTATCACCCTAAATGTCAAGGGGGCCTGGGGATCAGGAAGATTACTAATCTGAACAAAGCCCTTATTACTAAGATCGGTTGGAGTCTAGTGCAGGAAAGGGTTGATTGGTGCAGAATAATGAAGGCTAAATACCTTAATCAGAGATATTTTTTTAGAGTTTTGGACCTGGTTGGTCTCCATTCGAGCTCTAAAATTTAGAACAATATTCTTAAGAGTAGATCCCTCTTGATGGAAGGGGTCAGATGGAAAATTGGTAATGGGAGATCAATTAGGTTCTAGGAGGACAGCTGGATTGGGAGAAGACCTCTTGCTGACATTCATTTTAATATATTGAGGGAACATGCTAAAGATCTCATTGGTACTTATATTACTGATTATAGCTCTCCCATAGCTAGATGGAAAATTCTTAAGTTGTCTTTCTTACATTGGCCTAACCTTCTGCCAAAGGTTGAGGAGCTCCAAGAGCTTTTGAATATGGTTAGACTTCCTCTATTCCCCAAGGAGGACAGAATTTTTTGGATAAAGAACCACTCAAGGGAGTTCACTGTTAAGTCTGCTTATCTGCTGCTACTCAGGTTTGGCGGTGACGAGCAGTGTTGGAAGAAGGTGTGGATTCATCAGCTCATCCCTAAAATAAATTTATTTTGGACTTCCATACATGGGAAAATTTTAACCATTGATAACCTTGTTAAGAGGGGCTTTCAATTCCCTAACTGGTGTACTCTTTGCAGAAGGGAAGAAGAAACTATATCCCATCTTTTTATCCACTGTTAGTTTGTTGCCCAGGTCTGGCAGAATTTTTTGCAAAGGTTGAACATCTCTTGGGTTTTTCATAGAGATATTCACCAATTCATCTTAAATTGGAAATGCCCCTCCACTCATTCGTTAATCAAACTACTCTGGTAGCTTATTCCACCACACATTTTCTGGTGCCTGTGGAAGGAAAGGAATAACAGGATTTTCAGAGAAACGGTGAACAATGTGGAAGGTCTGCTGATAATCCTTAATAAGCTTCTCCTGGATAAAATTTCAACTTACAAATGGAAGACGCCTAGTAATCCCCCGACTGCTTGGGACAAAAGCATAGCTACCATTTGGAATTTTCCTAGTTATTTTTAGAGATTTGATTCCAAAATGATCATTAGGAAGCATACCAGGTGGAGAACCCCAAAGCCTCCCTGGGTTAAGCTTAATTTTGATGGGGCGGCAAGGGGAGGGATGGAAGCCAAAGGAGGTATTATCAAGGATCATTCTGGTTGCCTGGTGGCTGCCTATGCTAGGAGATTGAAAGATCATACTAGCAACCAGGTTGAAGGCATGGCTCTCCTTTGGGGTCTCAAGATTGCGTTGTCACTCGACGTTAAAACAATGGAAATCGAAGGTGACTCGATGCTAATTGTGGAAGCCACTAAAGGAAAGATGAAGGTGGGGTGGTCTCTAAAAGTTATTATGGAGGACATTTTCTCACTTCTAAATGGTCTTCATGACTTTTCTATTCAACATGTCTTTAAAGAGGGGAATGCGACTGCTGACAACATGGCGGTGGCGGGTCTTGATATTAAAGGGCTTCGGTGTTGGCGAAAAAGTGTATTTTTTCCCCCCTCGGCTCTGGTATGTTTAAGGGATGATCTCAAACATCTAAATGTTGAGTCCTAGAAGGTGCTTACTTATATTAGCTAGGCTCCTACTAACTTTGGTTAGTACTTTTGGCGAGAGCATGATTTTGAATAATTGGCTAATATGTGAAGTGATGGATATCATGTGTTTGTCTGACGGTATGTACGGGCTCTTGAGGGTTGATGGTATGGCAAATCTTTTTTCCCCTACTAACCGGTGGAGTCATCATTTTTTGAACCCCCTAAATTTTTGTGTTGAACTTTTTAAGTTAGCGGATTTTATGAGATTTTTTGAGACGTCTAAGTATTGCGCCAATATCATGCCCTTACGTGTTGTGGGCGATTTGCACGAGGAAGTTGCTACCTCTGCATGGGTTGTGAGATGTGGTATTTATTGCCTTTATTTTCAACTTTTTGGGTCACTTTTCATCGGCCTTTTCCCTTTCGATGCTTCTAGAGTTGGTTACCAACTCTTGTGCCCTAGTTTTCCTATTTTGGTTGTTGGTAACTTTGGTGGGGACTGTATGGGTGGGGACAGAGTGTGTGTGGAGCTAGACAGGTGTGACGAGTGGAAGGCGAATGCCACGGTTTGGCACATTTGTAAAGAAGGCAGAATTACCCAGTATATGGAGGCCATGATTGGTCACGATGAGGGCTTGTCTCTTAAGTTTTTCACCTCTTGGAATGATGGTAGGGTTACCATCGGTGGCATTTCCTTTGAAGTATCTAAGGAGGTTATTGCTAGAGTTACAGGGCTCTTGAATAGTGGTCAAACTTGGAAGAAAACTATGAAGGTGTCGGACCAGATTAGTATGAACCAGTTCTTTCATGGCGTGGAGAAACCTTTCAAGTTGTAGGGTGGCTTTGACCGCGAGGCACTACCAGAGCTGTGGGATAGAATTTGTATGGTGATCATGAAGTACTTCAAACTGGAAGGAAGGTATGGGGTCTACTACTATTACCACTTTAATTTCCTCAACCACCTTAGGAATCACCAGCATATCTCCATTCCTTTTTTCCTATTTCCTTCTCTTGATAGCATTGTGGCGGAGTGTAATGAAGCCTCAATTTCTGGAAAAAATTATACTATCCTACACCAAGGCCTTATGTCTAGGCTCTATCATTTTCATATGGCCCTTTGCCCTACTCAGCCTATCACTGTGCAAGAATTCTCGTCTCTCCCTGCTCTTGATGAAACCCTGGTTTCCTCTACTCCCCCCTCTGCTAGCATTCTGGATACGCCGGGTTTGAGTAAGAAAAAATCCCTCAAAAATCTTGCCTTGAAAGCCCTTTCCCATGGCACATCCCCGGCCAAGGGCCCGAGGGATATGGGTAAGGAAAAAAAGTGTCTTGCCCCTACCCCACGACCTAAGGCTAAAGCCTCTAAGAAAACTAAATTTTGCCTCCATCAAATTGACTCCAACATCAAGATCACTGATGAAGCTAACACCCCCCGTAGATCTCATAGACTGGTCCTTAAGCAGGACAAGGTGGGAAGTCTTAAGGAGGCCTTGGATTCAGATAATTATAATGGGAGTGGTAGTGAAAGACAGGAGAAAAAGGTGGCAGGTGGGGATGACCAGTCTGTCTCGGTGAATAGCATGTCCCATGTGTCTGAAAGCTTGAAGAAGGGCCCTACTAGTGCTAATGTGATGGAAATTAACCCCCGGGCCTCTAATACAGATAAGGGAAAATCCCCCTTGCAGGAAGATCTCAATGAAAAAGAGCAGGCTTGGGAAGAAGTTGGCAAGCTAAAAAGGAGAATGGAGAGGCTAGAAAAAAAGGTTTAGGAGGTGTCGCACTTTGCCCTAAAGGACATGGACAAGTTGTCTACCAGTCTATGCTTGCTGCAGAAGGACAAGTCTGTGGTTGATGGCAATGAAGATGTTGGTTTTAAGGAGTTGCTTGAGTTCCTCACGGCAGATTGGGTGACTGCTATTCAGGATAAACCTTACAGGGAGGAAAAGGATTAGGCCTTTGGGTCTTTTTGTTTTTGTCAATTTCTCTATGAATTTTATATGTAAATGTTTTTTATCTGGTTTGACCCCTGGGGGTCTTTGGACTCATTTTCTCTATATCATGCCTACATGATGGACTATGTTTATCCTATGTTTACTGTTTCTTTTTGGTTTTTTATATGACTTGTTGTGGGTGATGGCTTGGTGCTCTCTGTTGTCACTGTGTTGTTAATGTGCTTACTCTGGATGGCCTTTGGTGCCTTGTTTTGATGGCACAGCACCCTTGTTTTTGCTGCTTTTTATATCAAAAACATTTATTATACACACACATATATTTGAATATTTTTTGTGATATTTCATCTCATTTAGCCAAGATCTAGAGACCAAATGGAAAACACAAAGAGAGAATTGTTATTTGATTTTTAGCTTTTAGTTGAAATCAAATAACTTAGTGTTTATTCTTTTGTGTTTTCGTTTAAACATTAAAAGATACATTATATTCTACTAAGTTCATTAATGTGCATAAAAGAGATTGTCAAAACAGATTGCATTTATTCCAGTTTTGCAATTATAGAAAAATAAGAAAGAGAACCAATATGTATTGCAAATGTAATCTTTATTGATAATCATAAGCATATAATGTCCCTCACAAGCCAAGGGACTAGCTATTATAATTCTTATAAAGAAGAGATTATACACATATAAATAACAAAAAATAAATTGCATATAAAATGAAAAGGGACCCATCATTTCCTCTTGGAATGACGAATCTCGTTGGCTTGGCTTCACATCATCTTGATCCTTCCTGATGCTCTTCTTTTGTTTGACAACCTCCTCACTCCTCCTGGGTTTCCTGCATTGGATAAAAATAGTGTTGTTAGAGCAATGAAAGGTCCCTGATCAAAATTATATGCAAAACATCCATAAACATGTAATCTAATGTCTACAAGAATTCAAATAGTAGCATACCATAAGAGTCCCTAAAAACAAGAAAGGAGTGATCAAACACACCTATGATACGCTTTGTTTATCAAACTGTTTATTCCCCGTGCAAATTTAGGACAAGTCTTGTTACTATTTTGATTCAGCTAATTACAACATGTGGGGTAAATGTGGCTCCCATGAGGGTAGAGCTCAACATGCTGCCCTCTGATGTTTTAAGAGGGATAGGAAATTGAGAAACTTGATCAAATCAATAATAAACATGCTATTGATGCATTAAATCAATATGGAATTACACCAGTTGATCAACTTTCATTATCATATTCAAAAGATGCAACACATAATGTGAGCTGTCAAGAAATTCATACTTCATCTTTTCATAGTGAATCAATCAGTAGGCTACCATCATGTCAAAAGGAAGGTACATTTTGTTGGACATGTCTTTCAATCATCTTAAGTGGATCCAAGATCCATTTTATTAAAAGAAGTAAATGATTTCAAAGATGCATCAAGTTCAATTATGCATCTATTAAAATAATGAAGGAGAAATCAAGGCATGCCTGAAACCATCATGAGGCATATGAGGTAGCAAGAAGGAACAAATATAATCATGCATTGTTGCATGAAAGACACTATCCAACTCATCTTACCTAAATCCTATTGGACAACCACACATCACCTAGGATGGTAAGCTTTCAGGTCACCATCATAAGTGACACATGTATGCCCACTAAGATTAACGCAAGAGTATATGGTGTTAGTTGTTGCACAAGATCAAAAGGACTTAGATGTTTGTGAAGACCAAGGAACAAACATTTGGGGGAAGCAAGCAATTGTTAGGGAAATCATGAAGATTGGGGCAGTCCTAAAGGAAAAATGCATGCTACCTCTTATGCTACAAGACAACAATAAATTATGCTACATCTCATGACAGGAGAGTTCACCATGAATGCATGCAATGATGATTAAATCATGAGGATGACAGTCACCAATTCCATAGTAGAGGAATCAAAAGATAGGGAAGCATCCATTCTATATGGAGTAATGCAAACTGAGATTAGAAAGTCACTTTGCCTTTGCAAAAAGTGAAACAATGAGAAATGCTTATATAAGAATTTAAAGAGAAACAAAAGGAGCAAGTACAGGCATGAGAGGGGTAGAATTGTGATCAAGGCAACAGTCATCATGAGCCCTAGTCTATAGAAGTGGTGATGTTTTATCAAAGAACAAAGCAATGTAGATTAAGGATAGTCCTATGTGACTGAAAACCCCCTCAAACCTTGCAAGTAAAAGGGTATAATAGATGTTCAAAACCCTTGATTTTCAAGAAACGGAGCAGTCTAGAGGACATACCATCACAGCCACAGAATATGGAATGGGAAGCATGTGAAGAGTCTTTGGTTATGGCCGTAATGTGCAATGGCATTGAATCATTTTGACAAACCATTTCTTAAGTATGGGGTAGCATTTTATTGTGGAACAGTGATCACTCTCTCATGAAATCTCATTCATATTATAATCTTGCATGTTTTACCGAAAAACCCTAGGGCCACGCCATAGCCATTTTCAATAGATAGAAAATATGCAGAAGAAAGTGGCAGGGCCATGGCCATAAAGGTAAGGGGTTTCTTTTATAGTTTCTACAAAAATACACAACCATGGTGTTGAAATACCAAAAAATGCCAAGAAAAATGAAGAGAATGCATCAAATGAAATCACAACCTATCATTTTGCTTAAATCGTTACACTTTAACTATAGAATATTTGCTTCGAGAATGAGAATGCACAAAGAAAACAAGTTTCTTCATTCATTTTATAGCTACAGAGCTTGAGATCAACTTTCTTTTACAGAAAAATATCAAATGTCTACAAGTAAATGCATGAAATATCCAGAGAATTCAAAAATGGAGCAGGGAATACACCGAAATGAAATATTTTCATCACTACATGTACAATGAGCTCAAAACAAGTTTTTCTTTTACAATGGAGGAAAATGGTGCAGTTTATGCAGATAAAGACTTACTTAGTTTAGCCTCCATGTTTTCTTCAGAGTTTGCTTCAAAGGAAAACTTCAGTAGAACCTCCATGAAAATGCAGTAAAAACTCTAGGTAAAACCTTTATGGAGGCTCGAGTCAAAACCCTATATAACATGGCGGCACCTCTAGAAGAAACCAGATTGAAGTGAGATGAAGAAATGAAGTCTCGAGTTTTCTTTAGGGTTTTCTTTAACCCTAAATGTTGGTTGATTTCCTTAAGACATTTTTTGTCTTTTCATTTTAAACTTTTGCAATTATTTAATACCCTTGCATTTTATGTTAAGTGACTAGGAGAGTCCCCCTTATGTTTTTATTTTTCCTTGTCTTCCAAAATGGTCAACTACTCATGTCTTTATTCTTGCATAGGCTGAGACTGATTTAAAAAATGTAAATGCATTATTAAGTGATGGATTATAAATCACTTCTTCAATAATGTGTATATAATGCAAGATAGAGCATGTTCCTTCAATCCTTCTTAGGGTTTCCAGAAGGACTTGTGTGGGCAGTTTTTTCAAAATTGCTTAAGTATCTTCAGACTTAAGTTTTTTAGGGAGTTCTTTATTTCTTTCTGTAGGAATTGTAGCTTATCTTGGAGCTTTTTCAGGCAAGAGACTGCATTGTGACTCATTATCAGACCTGTACAATAGTATATAACACCATTTTTATTAATGAAATTTAGTGTTTTACCTTCTTAGAAGCTACTTTATTGAGTGTAGTGTGGTGATTGATGATTTTTTTATGAATTTTGGTAACTCCAATGCTTGTCTCATTTTAGCACCTTTAAGTAGGATAAACATATGTTTCACATGTTGTAAGTTGTGCACTGGTTCAATAGTTATTTTAGTTGTGGAAACTTTTTCCCTTCAAAATGACAAGTGAACCAAGCCTTCTTAGAAAATACCTATGCATTGATATGTTAAAATGTCTGAGTTGTGTTAAGATAAGCTAAGCTTTTGATGAAATTGTGTGCCAAAGCAGGTGATAGGTCTGATAAATCAAATTAGGTAATTAGTTTCATTTTTATGTACTCTTTCTTACCCTTTTCCTTGACAAAGCAGTGGAATAGTTTAGGTGACACCATCAAAAGGGGAGCCAGCCCATAATCTGGAGGTCTTCTTTCACAATAGGATACCCACAACCTGAAAGCAGTTCCATGTTAGTCCAAATTTGTTGAGTTCTTTCATAGCTTGGCAAAGGGGTGCAAATTTTTCCAACTAACAGTTTTGGCAAGCCCAGTGGGACAGTGAACGTCTTCTCGGTTCATTTCATGCATTTTGTTACTGCTAGTTAGTGTGTACAGTAGTAGTTTCAACCTTTTGGAGGAAAGTTTTCAACACACCTGATGACTCTAGAAGAATAACAACTGGTTTTAGGTAGACAAAGTGTTGGTATGTACTTATTTTTAGAAAAATCATACCTATCTTTCTTGCTTTACAATAAATTTCAATGAATTTCTAGCTTCTATGAATGCTCCAACATGTCTACATTTTTTGAGGACATGTTCTATCACCCTTCATTTCATGAAAATGTTTCTCATATACCCAATTAGTAGCCATATCAAAATGAGCATGCAATTTTTTTTAGTCCAAGTACCTTTGCTACAAGATATTATCAATATTCTCCACAAGTTTTCCACCCCCCCACCCCTACTCAACCATCATGGCAGCCAGTATATGCTCAAGATCAATCCCAAGGCCACCATTTTTTTAGAAATCAACAGATCAATCCCTATGATAAGCTTCAAGAGTTTCAAAATTTTGAGGATAAGCTCAAACAAATTCACAATCCAGATTAAGGTTGAAGATAAGAAACATGTTTCTTGAAGAGCAGTTTAGAAAGAGTGAATTGAAAATGCAACAACGGTTAGTTTGTCCAGCCTATGATTGCTCATCGAATTATAGTCTTGAATGTCAACAAGAATGTGATTTGCATCAGGAATAGGAAGCTTACCAAGCCCATCTCCATGAGTAGGAATGGGAGGCACAAAAGAGGCAATTTGAGGAGAATCTTGCTCAACAGCTTGTTGCAAAGGATGTCGAAATGAGGCTAAAATTTTCCAAATAGGAGGTTGTCAAGTTCAATGTTCCAAGATTCAAACAAGGTGAACCTCTTAAGCCTAAAAAATTTTAGATTCCAAGTTTTAGAAATCATGTTTCAATTCATGAACATGTCCTTGAGCAAGCTCAACCTATAGAGGAGCCTAGAGAATTTACTTTCCCAAGTTTTAGGAGCCCTCCTTCTGTTCAAGAACCTATTATTGAACAAGTGCATCATTGTGAAGAACCCATTAAGGAGGCTCAAGCAACCCCTTATGTTCCAGAACATCCTAAAGAAGAGGTGCTTGTAGAGGAAGAAACAAATCTTTTAGTTGTTGTTATATTGTTTGAAATGGAACTTGAGAATGATAAATCAAATGTGATAATGGAGGAAAATGAGGCTATAGATGAAGAGCAGTAGGATATAGATCAACAAATAATTGATGGTTCTTATATTCTAACTATTTCATTTGATGAATTATCATTGTTTGTGAAAAAGGAAGAGAGTGCAATTTGAATCACAGCCACATCAACTTCAATAAAGCAGAAGGAGGCTCAAAACATTGATGTTTTGACATCTCAGTTGAGTTGTAATAAGGTAAAAATCAGTCTTCCTTCACTGAAAAGAAAAAATGAGGATGAAGATGACCTTTTTTGGGATGATCTAGAGTCATTTGTTTTGAATTTGGAGATTAGACAATCATCTTTTTAGGAGAAAAAGGTGGGACAGCAGGTATTTGAAGTAGAAAAGGATGTTCAAGTTCATATTTTTGTTGGTTTATTTGATGAACTTTCAGAATTTATAGGTGAAGATGAGCAGTGCTTGATTGAACTAACCTCAATGCCCAGTTTTGAGCAGCAAAGTGATGAGACAATGGCAAATTCATTTGTTGAACTTCCTAGTTTTGTGGATGATGATGGAGACAACCTGCTTGTACTAATACCAATATCAAATTTTGGACAACAAGAAGATGAAATTCACTTTAATAGGTTTTTGGTTCATCAAGAGGAAGATGGGGGCAGCCTGGTCTTGAGAGGTGAAAAGTTTGGTACCTAAGAGAATATCCATCAAGAGGAGCATGATCAAAAGAGGTATGTTTTGAAAGGTATGAGTAATCCTTTAAATGTTCAAGGAGAAAGTTATAAAGTTGATGTAGGACATGTCACGCATGAGGGAGCTAACCATGAACTTGAAGAGGATATGTTTTTAGGAATAGTAGAGGAGTTCTACTCAAAGCTTGATGCCAAGCCATCATTGATTGAATCTAAAGAGTGTGAGAAACATGACCAAGTGGACAGAGCAGTCATAGTTTCCTTTGAATCACATGAGATAGCTCATTACAATCATCATGAGGTTGTGATTATTGAAGCAACTGATTAAAGTAAACCTAGCAATATTGGATTGAAGGTTATTCTTTCACGAGGATGCCCTATCAAGCATTTATCCAGTTTGGAGGCCACTAAAGTACCAGAGGTCATGCTTGCACCCAAGTATGAAGATGCAATTGAAGAAGAAGTTGATCCTAGAGTTGCAGTTGAAAGTGATCATATTCAACTCACTTGTCCCATCTAGGACAGCAATAGGCATGATCATCATCAAGGTGCAAGTGAGTTTATTTGCATTTTTTATGAAACATTGAAATAGTCTATTGAATATATGCATGTGTTTCATGTTCTTTAAGCAATACATAATCATGTAATGCATCAATTGCTGATTAAAAAAGGGTGTTATTGTGTAAAACCTGTCAATGGTTTTGTTTGACCAGCTTCTTTGCTGGTTAGGGTAGGTTAGAATAGGTTTTTAGTTACAGATTTAATTTCCCTAAGTGTTGTTTTGCATAGTTAGTTAGCTTGCTTTGGTGTTCTGGTGTGTTTTCAATAGGTCTCGTGGTGTCATACGTTGTTTTGATGAGTTACAAAAACATTCAATGTTTCTTTTAAGTTGTGTGAGCTTTTAGATGACTCAGTACCCAATGGATAAGCTTCAGGAAATTGGTCGAGATGTTTTGAAGGAAAACATATAGTAGATGTCGCCAAAAATGTTACCTAATTTTTAGCTTTCAACTGAAATCAGGTAACTTAGTGTTTATTCTTTTGTGTTTTCGTTTAAACATTAAAAGATACATTATATTTTGCTAAGTTCATTAATGTGCATAAAAGAGATTGTCAAAATAGATTGCATTTATTCCAGTTTTACAATTACATACAAATAAGAAAGAGAACCAATATGTATTGAAAATGTAATCTTTATTTATAATCATGAGCGTATAATGTCCCTCACAAGCCAAGGGACTAGCTATTCTAATGTTTATAAAGAAGAGATTATACACATATAGGTAACAGAAAATAAATTGCATATAAAATGAAAAGGGACCCGTCATTGCCTGGTGGAATGGCAAATCCCGGTCACTTGGCCTCACATCATCTCGATCCTTCCCGCTCCTCTGCTTTTGTTTGACACCCTCCTCGTTGCTCCTAGGTTTCCTGCATTAGATAAAAATAGTGTTGTTAGAGCAATGAAAGTTCCCTGATCAAAATTATATGCAAAACATCCATAAACGTGTAATCTAATGTCTACAACCATTAAAATAGCAGCATACCATAAGTGTCCCTAAAAAAATGAAAGGAGTGATCAAACACGCCTATGATATGCTTTGTTTATCTAATTGTTTGTTCCTTGTGCAGATTTAGGAAAAGTCTCGTTACTGTTATGATTTAGCTAATTATAGCATGTGGGGAAAATGTGCCTCCCACGAGGGTAGAGCTCAGCATATTTCCCTCTGATGTTTTAAGAGGGATAGGAAATTGAGCAACTTGATCAAATCAATAATAAACATGCTATTGATGCATTAAATCAATATGGAATTACACCAGTTGATCAACTTTCATTATCAGATTCAAAAGATGTAACACATAATGTGAGTTGTCAAGAAATTCATACTTCATCTTTTCATTGTGAACCAATCAATAGGCTGCCATCATGTTAAAAGGAAGGTACATTTTTCTGGACATGTCTTTCAATCATCTTAAGTGGATCCAAGATCCATTTTATTAAAAGAAGTAAATGATTTTAGAGATGCATCAAGTTCAATTATAGATGTATCAAGTTCAATTATGCATCTATTAAAATAATGAAGGATAAATCAAGGCATGCTTGAAGCAATCATGAGGCATATGGGGCAGCAAGAAGGAACAAATTTAATCATGCATTGTTGCATGAAAGACACTGTCCAACTCATCTCACCTAAATCCTATTGGATAGCCACACATCACCTAAGATGGTGAGCTTTCAAGTCACCAACATAAGTGACACATGTCTACCCACTAAGATTAAAGCAAGAGGATATGGTGTTAGTTGTTGCACAAGATCAAAAGGACTTAGATGTTTGTGAAGACCAAGTAACAAACCTTTGGGGGAAGCAAGCAATTGTTAGGGAAATCATGAAGATTGGGGCAGTCCTAAAGGAAAAATGCATACTACCTCTCATGCTATAGGACAACAATAAATCATTCTACAACTCATGACAGGATAGTTCACCATGAATGCATGCAATGATGATTAAATCATGAGGAGGAAAGTCACCTAGTAGGGGCATCAGAAGATAGGGAAGCATCCATTCTGTATGGAGTAATGCAAACTGAGATTAAAAAGTCATCCTGCTTTTGCAAAAAATGAAACAATGAGAAATGCTTATATAAGAATTTAAAGAGAAACAAAAGGAGAAAGTGCAGGCATGAGAGGGGCAGAATTGTGACCAAGGTAGTAGTCATCATGAGCCCTAGTCTATAGAAGTGTTGATGTTGTATCAAAGAACAAAGCAATGTAGATTAAGGACAGTCCTATGTGAGTGACAGCCCCCTCAAATATTGCAAGTAAAAGAGTATAATAGTTGTTCAAAACCCTTGAGTTTCAAGAAACGGAGCAATTTAGAGGACATCCCATCACAGCCACAGAATATGGGATGGGAAGGATGTGAAGATTCTTTGGTTATGGTTGTATTGTACAATGGCATTGGATCATTTTTACAAACTATTTCTTAAGTATGGGGCATCATTTTATTGTGGAACAGTGATCACTCTCTCACGAAATATCATTCATATTATAATCTTGCATGTTTTACCAACAAACCCTAGGGCCACACTATAGCCATTTTCAATAGATGGAAAATATGCAGAAGAAAGTGATGGGGCCACGGCCATAAAGGTAAGGGTTTTCTTTTATAGTTTCTACATAAACACACAACCATGGCGTTGAAATGCCAAGAAAAATGAAGAGAATGCATCAAATGAAATCACAACCTATCACTTTTGCTAAAATATTTACACTTTCACTATAGAAGAGCTACATCAAGCATGAGAATGCACAAAAAAACAAGTTTCTTCATTCATTTTACAGCTACAGAGCTCGAGATGAGCTTTCTTTTACAGAAAAATATCAAATGTCTACAGGTAAATGCATGAAATATCCAGAGAATTCAAAACATGGAGCAGGGAATACACCGAAATGAAATATTTTCACCATTGCATGAACAGTGAGATCAAAACAAGTTTTTATTTTACAATGGAGGAAAATGGTGCAAGTTATGTAGATAAAGACTTACTTAGTTCGGCCTCCATGTTTTCTTCAGAGTTTACTTCAAAGGAAAACTCCAAAAGAACCTCCACGAAAATGTAGTAAAAACTCCAGGTAAAACCTCTATGGAGGCTCGAGTCAAAACCCTAGATAACCATGGCGGTGCCTCTAGAAGAAACCAGATTGAGGTGAGATGAAGAAATGAAGTCTCTAGTTTTCTTTAGGGTTTTCTTTAGCCCTAAATGTTGGTCGATTTCCTTAAGACATTTTTTGTCTTTTCATTTTAAACTTTTGCAATTATTTAATACCCTTGCATTTTATGTTAAGTGACTAGGAGAGTCCCCCTTATGTTTTTATTTCGCCTTGTCTTCCAAAATGGTCGACTACTCATGTCTTTATTCTTGCATAGGTTGAGACTGATTTAAAAAATGTAAATGCATTATTAAGTGATGGATTATAAATCACTTATTCAATAATGTATATAATGCAAGATAGAGCATGTTCCTTCAAGAAGAGTCAAAGTGGAGATGAATAAGGGTTGTTAATGATTTATGCCAAGCATATAGGGGTGGTTGAAGAAAGGGGCTAAATCTTGGCCTTTCTTTTGCATATTTTGAAATGTAAGGCATTTGTTTAAATGGTGTAATCACTGTTATCATTTTATTGTCAAGGGGGTTTAGTAAAAATGATGCACACTTTTGGGGTTTAGTTGAATAATTACGTCTTACAAACATAATGGAATAGGTTGAAGACATGTTTGCACACCAAAAGTGTGACTCAACCAGTTTGAAGGCATCTGGAGAATTTGGAGATGCTTGACCAACATGTAGAAAGCATGAGGGATGTCTTTGACTCTTTTTGGAGGGAAAAGACTATTTGGAGGTAGTTTTGTCACACTTTTGGCATGACTTGGGTCTTAGCTTGACTTTTTTGCACTTTGGAGGCCTTTTGGAGTGATTTTGGAAGGTTCTTTTTTGGCCTTTATGCTACATCTGACTTAGGGTTTCCAGAAGGACTTGTGTGGGCAATTTTTTTCAAAAGTGTGTAAGTATCTTCAAACTTAAGCTTTTTAGGGAGTTCTTTCTTTCTTTCTATAGGAATTCTAGCTTATGTTGGAGCTTTTTGAGGCAAGAGACTTCATTGTGACTAGTTATCAGACCTGTACAATTGTATGTAACACCATTTTTATTAATAAAATTCATTGTTTTACCTTCTTAGAAGCTACGTTATTGAGTGCAGTGTGGTGATCGATGATTTTTTTGTGAGTTTTGGTAACTCCTTCAATGTTTGTCTCATTTTACCACCTTTAAGTAGGATAAACATATGTTTTACAAGTTGTAAGTTGTGCACTGGTTCAATAGTTATTTTAGTTGTGGAAACTTTTTCCCTTCAAAATGACAAGTGAACCAAGCCTCCTTACAAAATACCTATGCATTGATATGTTAAAATGTCTGAGTTGTGTTAAGTTAAGCTAAGATTTTGATGAAATTGTGTGTTAAAGTAGTTGATAGGTATGAGAAATAAAATTAGGTGAATCACCATACGGTTAGTTTCATTTTTATGTACTCTTTCTTACCCTTTTCCTTGAAAAAATAGTGGAATAGTTTAGGTGACACCATCAAAAGGGGAGCCAACCCATAATCTGGAGGTTTTCTTTCACAATAGGATACCCACAACGTGAAATCAATCCCATATTAGTTTAAATTTGTTGAGTTCTTTCACAACTTGGCAAAGGGGTGCAAATTTTTCCAACTAAAAAGAATATGAATATGACAAGAATAAACTATATTCTTATCAATTTTGATTCAATGTGATGTTTCTACAATGTAGTAGAGACCCTTGATTATATAGCCAAGGTGAGATACAATATTTCATAGGATTATGACAAGTGTCTTAATCATATGACATGAGACAACTTATCACAACTACCTAGGTTCACATGTGTTACAAGTCAAAATATAAGATAACAACTAATGACAACTAACACCTTCTAGAAAGATTCTTAGGACCTAAGTAAACTTAACATGTAAATAAGTTCTCTAGTAATGAATTAACTAGGTACAAGACTTTATTTACACCAACACCCCCCACTTAAGTGCAACTTAGGGAATAGCGGATAATTATGCAAATGACACAAAGATGCAATGATGGGTCCCTGCTACGAGGCCATGTTAGGTACCCATGCAAATATGCAAATGAAATCTCTCACAAATGGAGAAAAGGACACAGCCCAGTGGGATGTAAAACTCCTCCCCAAAAGAGAGATGAAGAAGATCCCCCCTAAGAGAGAAGAAGAAGAGAGACAATGCAACCCCCTCTCAATGTTGAGTCTCCTGCAATGGTAGAAGCTCGACATTGAATGTTGAAGATGATCCAATCTTTTCGAACAATAATCCTCCCCTTAGGAAGAAACAAAACCAAGAATGTATGCAAGATGTGTGATTTCTTTGAAGCATGCTCAAGTCTTTCCATGTCGATATCGAAAGTTGACACAGTCCAAACAGGCTTTCTAGGCCACACTGGTGAAGAGGAAAATTCAGAATCTAGTAGATATGAATGTAGAACATGATCCAAAGACAAATTTATCCCCTTTGAAGATAAAGAAGCCTCCTCCAAATGTTGTCCAAAAGGATCTATAGTTATGTCAAACTGCAAAGAATGATCATGTAGACATTGAACAAGAGGGTCAAGGTGTTCCCTCACAATAACTGAAGAAGGATCTTCTCCATCAAAGAGAAGATGAATGTGATCAATGATGTCTCCCAAATCTATAATATGAGACTCCACAAAAAAAATTGAAATACCTATCAAGAAGCCATCCAAAGTAACAATCTCTAGAAAACAATGCATGTCTTGTTGCACTGAATCACAAGGAACTAAAATTATGGATTCACAAGCATCCTCTACTACAACAGTAGATGGAGGAGATAGAATGCATGACTCAAGAACTAGATCTAATGTGTGTTGCAAGGTGTGACCCTTGGTCTTCCTTGCAGCAATAGTGCTTGGGTTTGTGACATGGTCTAACTACCTCTTGTGGTTCTTAACCGAAGCTTGTATCAGGCATTGACAAGTCGATCTTTTGGCGCAATGGCAAGTCCAACAATTGGTATCAGAGTTGGTCACATGTTCAAACCCCACGCTTGTTCTAGGGGGGGGATTGTTGCAAGGTGTGACCCTTGGTCTTCCTTGCAGCACTAGCACTTGGTTTTGTGACATGGTCTAACCACCTCCTATGGTTCTTAACCGAAGCTTGTATCGGGCATTGACAGGTCAATCTTTGGTGCAACAGCAAGTCCAACAATGTGAGAACTCCCAAGTTCAAGAAGCCAAATGTCTCCTCTGAAACATGGTTCATACTAGAAGTGTGATCAACAGCTGAAGGAACAATGTCACCATCAAAAGAAAAATCTGCAATTAGGAAACTAAGTTAATGTCTTTATGTGGCTTGTTCTTTTTCTTTTTTTGCTTCTTATCAATATTCACTGATTATTTCTATACCTTAGTCTCACTAACCAACAATGCTTGTGACTTGGAAGACTTGTTTAGACCCATGTTCATTAACTTAGCTTCCTCTTGGATTAGGAGATTTGCAAAGTCATCAAACTTAGGATCAACATGTTATGCTCCCATAGAAATTTGATGGGTATGAAAGCTAGAAACAAACACTGAATACTCAAGACCAAGCTTGGATAATAGATTAAGAATCAATTGTAAATCCTCTTTATCAATGTTGAATTCTTTCAACTATGTTCTTAGTTGATTAACTTTGGATATGTAGTCTTGGATGTGGTCAAAACATTTAGAATTAAGATCCATCAAATCATTATCAATCTAATATCCCCTAATCTTATATGTTTTATCATACACTTTTTCAAAATCCTCCCAAGCCTCTTTAGGTGTTTTGTATGATTCAAAATGAAATTGTAAATCAAATGAGACTAATGAACATTTGCATCCAAGTGTTTTCTCGCAATCAATCTCCCATCTTGCCAATTCTTTAGCATTAGTAGGTTGAGAAATGGTTTCCTTTAGATATCCTATTAGACCTTTTCCCATGAGATAGTTCCATACTAATTTTCTCCATGTAGCATAATTATGTGGAGTTAGGAGTTCAATTTGTGATTTTCCCATTGCAAGAACACAAACCAAGCAAAAGAATGCAATCAACCACTACAAGGTTACCCCACAAAATTACTCAAACATGAAACGCCCAAAGTAATATCTAATTTTTGGCAGTTTATACTTAGTGCATTTATAGTTGCCACTACCAAGAACAACAAAGTGGTCTTGATCTTGGTACACACAAATGCCAAAAATAGGCCACAAACTCAAAGTAAAAGTTTTACAACAGTTTAGATCAAACTGATTACACCACTAGAAAGTAAAAAAAAAAATATGCACTTTCAAAAAAAACTCACTCAAAAATGTTACCGTAGAAGCAAGATATGAGCTCCTAAAGTTCCCAAAATGAGGACAAAGCAGCAACACCTATGATAATCTATAATTTCTAGAAAGTGTAGACACCAAAACCAAAAACTGATTGTGCCACTATGAAGAGTATGAAATTTTTCCCTAAATAAAAAAAATTGCTCAAAAAAAAGAGTCAAAATGAGCAAGTTATGAAGGTTTGAAATTGACTACAAAAACAAAATTGCCAATGGTGAGGGGAGAAATTATTTTTGAAAATGCTAACGTATTCTTGACATCAGAAAAACACTGGCATAAAGTTGATGATTAGACAAACGTCATAGATGAATATTCCTTTCCCATGGAATATGCCAATTTCTCCTACTTAATTTTGATGGCTTGTTGCACATCACAGAAACCGCCGAAATCGCATAGAATATTATGTAGGAATATTTGGTGGGAATCTTGTACACCAGGTTTGATTACAACTGTTTGCCTAATTTTTTTAATAAACCATTGATTATTAAATTTGTTCGTCGAGCTTTATAAACTTTGTCGGTATTCAGAAAAATGTCGAGCGAATTTTAAATGATTTGATTGCGGGTATGATGTGACTGTGGGTCTGCGATACCCTATGTGTACCATGTGTACCGCAAGTACACTGTTACAATTTATTCCACACAAAAATATTTTTTCTATTTGTTTATTTGATAAAAAAAACTTTCGGCCCTTTATAATTTTTTAAAAAATTATATAAAAAAGTTGACGAAAAAATAAAAAAATTCAAAGAATTTTAATAAAACATTCATACCATGTGTATTTATGACAACCTAGGGGGCC
>VDFB02024184.1:109077-169134 GCA_007258455.2 Sequoia sempervirens
CCTTAGAAAACAACTGCTCCAAATTCAGTGAATTGATAGACAATCTTAGGGTTTTTGGCCCTTCTGGACGTGATGGCAGGGTTGGATTTGACCCAAAATTGCAGCTCCCTTCTAGATTTGGCAACCACTCTTCAACTTCAAACCCTCATAGATTTGGCCTCGTATGTATGATTTGGATGAAACAAAAGGAAAAACCAACTATCGCAAACCTCCTGAACTCAATGGTGAGCTCATATTTACATCAACAAGCTTCGATATGAAACTGCAATAAAGAGCCAAAAATGGAACCCCCCCAAAGCTGGTATTTCTATCAAGTTTTTTTTATTCTCAAGATCATCATATGATGCAAGAGAAGAGCATACTCAACTTTTCAAGATTTAACATCTCTCTTTAAAAAACTACATTCTTATTAATCAATGATTCAATGTGATGTGTCTATAATGTAGTAGAGACCCCTTGGTTATATAGCCAAGGTGAGATACAAGATGCCATAGGATTATGACAAGTGTCTTAATCATATGACATGAGACAACTTATCACAACTACCTAGGTTCACATGTGTTACAAGCCAAAAGATAAGATAACAACTAATGACAACTAACACCTTCTAGAAATATTCCTAGGACCTAAGTAAACTTAACATGTAAAGAGGTCCCCTAGTAATGAATTAACTAGCTAAAATACTTTATTTACACCAACAAGCACATGGTGAAAGTCATTCCTAGAGATGGTATTCCTCTTCCTATGCTTGGAGGTGATTATGTGAAAGAACCTAGTATTCTTTTCCGCCTCACAAAGCCATTGATTCCTGACCCTCTGCTTCCAATAAATTTCTTCCTTCTCAATGATATTGTGAAGATCACTTAGCAATGTCTTTTCCTTGTCAACCAACCCCATAAGGGCTCCCAACTCCATATATTTTTGAACCTGTCTAAGTTTCTCTTTAATATATTTTTTCTAATAAAAAATATTTCCAAAACAACTCTTGCTCCACCCTTTTAGATTGTCCTTGAGAGCTTTTAGCTTGAAGGGAAGTCTAAACATAGTAGAGCCATAGGCCTTGGGGTAAAAGCACCAAGCTATGTCACACTTTATAAAGGAAATAGCCAACACTGATCCAACTTTTAAACTTGAATCACTAAAAAGTAGCATATATATTTTGAATTTTAAAATGATGCAAACTAGTTTCAATATTTATTTTTTAGTATATTTTATGTTTGTATATATATATATATATATATATATATATATATTAAACTCATTTTTAATAAATTAAAACTATAATTCAGTTGTTGATAAAATGCTAAAAAATGAAGTTGCATGAGACATAAAACTTTTAATAGAAATTTTTTTTTTTTAATTCAATTTTTTTGTGTGTATTTATAACTTGAAGCTTTAGTGCATGGATATTTTTTTTTCCAATTTTGATAAATATATATTTTTTAAATAAATATTAAAATGTGTGTGAATCAAAAAATAGTTGTTTCCATTAAACATCAAATTTCATATTAAATATTTATCTAAAATAGAAAAAAATATACCATCTTGAAATAGATTCTTTTATCTAGTGCGTCATATTTTTTTCTTTTCTTTTTTAATAAGTTTTAATATTTTTCCTTGGCATGGTAATCAATCTAATATTTTGTTTTGATAACCTACTTTTAGTCAAAATAAAAATAATAATTAAACTATTAAAATAAATATATTTTTGAAAACTAAACTTGTGGATCTACAAAAGGGAATTTTATATTTTTTAAAAATGTCATTTACATTAGTAGGAGTTATTAAAACTTCATTTTTTTCAAATAATTTATTTTTTTTGGTAAATTGGACTCAAATTGGTGCTCCATGTATTTTTAGCCAACAATTTTAGTTGATAAAGTTGTGGAAGTATCTAACTTAGCTAGAATGAATCTTACTAGAGCATATGTTTGACCAAAATTGATTTTTAGTTAGAAATACTTAAATTAAGTTGTGTTGATAAGTTGGTTGAAAGTGTGACACAGCTTTGTGCTTTTACCCCTTAATACTTCACCACTCTGAAAGGAGGTCTTTAATTTGGGGGTGATATGAACACATCAACTCAAATCGAAAGGGGATCTTGGCCTTAGGGGGAGGTGTGTTCCACTGAAGGAGCAAGGGGTATGATTAGAACCAATCCTAAGGAGGGAGGATAAAGTGAGAAGGGAAAACATATCCCAATTGGAGGACACCAAACATCTATCAAGTCTGACCTAAATAAGGTTATCACCAACCCATTTGTTGGACCAGGTGAAAGAACATCCCTTAAGGTCTAAATGAAACAAACCACCCTCAAAAAGGAAGTTATTCAAATCCAACATATTGTCAGTCAAATTCATATTACCACTCAGATTCTTAGAGGAGAAGAGGAGGGTATTAAAGTCTCCCTTCACCATCCAGTGACTAATCAGAAAGGAGATTCTACTATCTAATAGATCAGACAAACTATTTCTTTTGATAACAAAATTATTCGACGCATAAACATTGGAAAGGATCCATTCATGAAGATCATAACTTCAAGAGAAATGAACATTAAGAAAGTTTATTTCCATAGAAAACAATGAAACCTTAAGAAAAGGTTTCCACATCTTAACCAGCCCTCCAAAAGCCCCCTCTGCATCAACCACCAAGTAGAAGGCATTAGGCCAAATGAATTTACTAAATTTCTCAATATTTACAACAGAAATTTTAGTTTCTTATAAAAGTAAAATGTCATGCCTGAATTTTTTAATAACATCTCTGACAATATGCTTCTTATGAAGACTATTGAGCCCTTGAATGTTCCATGAGAGAATCAGCACTTCTTATTTCTTCTAGAGTCGATCTACTCTAATGTCGCCTAGTTCCTATTAGCAATATCTCTAGCTATATTCTTTTTTCTGGTAATTTTGGAAGATTTCCTACCAACCTTAGAGTTGGTCCCAAAATCCACCGACTTCCTAAAACCAACATGTTTGGGCAAGCTTGGAAAACCATCCAAAATCAAGGTGGACACCCCCTTAGGTAAAGCCATCAACACCACCAAATTGGGAATAACAAGAGCCACACAAGGAATAACTAGGATAGGGGAAGATGTCGGGAGCACCAAAATCTCCACTTGAGTATCCACCAACAAATAATTTTTTATTAGCAAAGGGGGGGTCACCACTTGGGCCTCCTTCAGTAGGGATTCAGAGACAAGAAAAGGGGATTCAATAGAGATACACTAATCAAAAGTTAGGGATTGAGAGAAAATTAGGGAGAGGGGATCCTGAATGGGTAGAGCATACTCCAAGGGTAGAGGAACCATGGAGGGGAGAGAGTAGGAAAAAATGGATTCACAAAGAGGCCAACCTCTTTGCCCAAAACATGAACCAAAGGGGTTAACACAGTGCCAGTAGGTGAGGCCAACACAACCACTGATTTGGGCGGAAAAGGAAAAGAATTCCTATGTTCAAGCCAAGGGGCTAAGGGTCCAACATCTTTCCCTTTTCCAAATGGGTAGAAACCTTAGTCACTCTTTTAGGATAGGCATTACAAATATGGCCAACAAAAGAAAAAACTTGACAAAACATAGTAGAGTTTTCATATTCAATGGCTTGAGACCACTTACCAAGCCTAGACTCTGGAATAATTGAGGTTGGTAGAGATTTTTTTGGTTTAATATTAATGTAGAAATGAGCAAACATCAGCCTAGACTGTTCCTTCGTAACATAGTCCAAGGAGAGAAAGTTACTAAAATAGTTGGATAAACCAACAATAATCTCCTTGTCCCAAAATTCCAAGGGAAGACCTAGAAGCCAAACCCAAGTAGGAAGCACAGCCACCAAGTGAGCAAAAGGATCAAAACCTAAGTGCCACTTGCACAAGGAAAGACTCTTCTTTCCAAAGAACCAAGGACCCCCAATCAAGGCTACCAAACAATCCTTCTAAAGATTAAATTTGAAGCATTAAAGGTGTTGCATAGATGATTGTCGTTGCACCAAAAGATTGACATGTTAATGTCCGATATGATTGCCAGAGTTAATGAATCCTTGAGAGGTAGTTAAGCCATGTCACAAGCTTGAGAACTATGCTACACAATGCAAGGAGACCAAGGGCGCACACCTTGCAACAATCCCCCTAGCACAACCGAGGGGTTTGAACCTATGACCCAAGCTCTAATAACAATTGTTGCACAGACAGTTGACATTACACCAAAAGATTGACCTGTTAATGCTCGATACAACCACCAATTTTAATGAATCCATCAGAGGTGGTTAAGCCACATCACAAAGCTAAGCGCTACACTACACAACATAAGGAGACCAAGGGCACACACATTTCAACAAAAGGCCCTTTGGGAGAGCAGAAATAGAACAGAAACCTTTCATAGGCCATCATGAGGAAGCCCATTTCCTAATAGTCTCAATGTTAGGACACCTTCCCACAAATGTACTAATTAGACAATTTTCCATTTTAGCCAAAGAAAAATCAATAGAAGGATCCTTTATTTTTATGGTGGTACCCTCCTCAGAATGCAAAATATGGACTCCATCACCAGTAGATGATGCCTTTTTGGAGGCCACAAAAATATATTTCTAGTTTGGCGATGAAGGTAATTTTTGAGAAACAGGGGAAGGGACTGGTGGTAACCCACAATGCTCGTGACTGCCATTTGGAGACACACCCTACCTGGTAGGACCGCTAGAACCGCCAAAAAAATCTCACACCAGAGGACACAAACTAGGATGTTCCTTCCCAACACCATCATCCCACACTTCGCTAATTTGAAATAAAACTCATTAAACTATTGGCACATTACATTTATAAAAAAGGGGTGAATTTTTAAAGCATCTAAATGATAAAATTATATTGGTTGTTCTAGATTGAGTGTCTCTAGTGTTGCTTGTGTATCTTTAAGGGAATTTGATTCCTTGCTAAGGTTCTCCATTTCCACACTTGTTGATGTGAATGTAGTGACCATTTGATAAACATGACAATATTTTTAAAATATTACAAAAATCGTATAATTTTTTCTCTACATATGGATTTATGCAGTTTGATTCTAAATAATTAAGTATTCTTTGTATGTTATGCCCAATTATTTATAATGTGCTTATATTCACTATTTTTATTTTTGTTAGCTATAACTCTATTTGACCTTTCTTGTTATCTAACAATGATCAAAATCCTTAACCTATAGTTTATGATTAGGAAAATTTTGTGTACTCATGATTCTACATTATAACTAGGGAAACATTTATGATAAGCCATGAAAGAATTTATCTCAAGTGGATCATGCTTTTATATGTTTATTAGCTATATAGAGGTCTTATATGCAACTAGTTATACTTGACTTAGTGACAAAATTTAGGGTATTCATTTAGGTATAGTTGTTTTTTTGTTGTCCATTTTGTTTGATTTAAATACCTATTAATGTATACCCCTAGGAACACCCTTCTCAATCTAAGTTGAGCCAAAATTATAGGATATCTTGTTGACTCTCATTCATTAGAATTTAACCCTCCATAATCTATGGACAAACCTTGGTTTTTATTTCATGATGACAACCCATAGACTTGATAAATTATGTTCTAGGATTTTGGAGGAGTGGTTTCAAGACCCAACACCAACCAAAAGAAGAATTCACAATGGGAATTGATAAAATCAACCAAAGCCACACCATTGTCTTCTTTATATGAAAGCCTACAATTATAATAATAAAATTTGGCTAAAGGAAAATCTTCTAAATAACCAATAGGCACCCTTGTTCCCATAGGTTATAGATTTTAGGTTTTGGCTCCACAAGTTATAAAAAGAATGACCACACAAAACATGCCACTAACATGCAATTTCAAATATTCAAAAATATACAAACAAGACTATACTACATGAAACATGGTTCTAGCATTAATGTCTCTAACAATACTACACAAGAATACATCGCTCATAACATTCAAGACTATACTACATGAAACTTTAGTTATAGTTGTTATTTTAACTTGAAGTAATCCATAGGTAGTATAGCCTATTTCACAAGTGATCTATCAACTAAACTAGTATTTTCCTTAACCACCCACCATTAATATGTGAAAATATAATGAACTACATATATTAATATGATAAAAATATAAAATATTTATTGTTGTAGAGATGAAAAATATAGTTTTAGTAAATTTTAAGTTTGTTTTATATTTTTTTGTCTATAAATATAATTTAGAGTTATTTTTGGTTTATTAAAGATTTATTGTCATTGAATTTATGATCTACATTAAGACTAAACCTAAATTATTTTTGGACACCTTCTTATATTAATTATTGTACATGTTCTCATTTTAGACCTAGCATGTCATAATTTCTTGTCTTCTAGATAAATTCATACATAGTCATATAGTTTAAATTTAAAAATATTTGTCTCAACCACAAAATTTTACTTGTTATCCCTCACAAACCCTAACTCACCTTAAAAGATGTAGTAGAAATGAATATTGTTTAAGCACAACCAAGTATCTAGGAACACATAGAAGCAACATACATACAAACTCAAACATCATGAGAACTTAGGAGCAACTATTAGACCTATATTATACCTCCATGACATACCTCTATTTTATCACACACCCATCTTCTAAATGATCTAAGGTTTCAGACAACGTATACATGTTCAAATTTTGTTGTTAACTCATTCCACAAATTTGACTAGAGGAAAATCGTCTAAATAACCAATAGGCACCCTTGTTCCCATAGGTTATAGATTTTAGGTTTTGGCTCCATAAATTGTAAAAATGAGAAGCACACAAAAAAAGGCACCGACATGCAATTTCAAATAGTAAAAAATGTACAAACAAGACTAGTACACGAAACATGATTGTGTACACTAATGTCTCTAACAATACTACACAAAAACACATCACTCATAAAATTTAAATCTAATAACACAACCTCCTACTATCTTCTCCTCTACCATTTATATCTTCTCTAAATTAAAAAAATCCCATCCTTTACTATGTTATTTTCTTATTATTTAAAATTATAATATACTATTAAACTTTAATTATACTTATTATTTTAGATTTTCTATGAATTGCATAGTAATTACACATAGAAAAATACACAACACTTAGTGAGGGATCTATTTCTAGATGAGATACTTAGACATTTTCGTTCTAAAAATGATACCTAGACATTATCGTTGTCTTGTTATTATCACCATTATATTTTAATTTGATTCCTAGTAACGTACGAAACATTTGTCCATCAAAATCATTTTAAAGTGAACTTACAAGTGAAAGTCAAACGGGACTCATGGTTAAGAATAGATACCTCCAAATTGGACCTTTAAATTAACGAAAATTCTCTTAAATTTGTGTCATTAGAGATTAAAACAAATAAAGTATTATCTAGAAATATAGTATTTGTTTTTAAAATGTTATAACAATTAAATTTATTTTGATTTATAATATCATAATAAAAAATTATTATGTTAATTAAATTAATTTAAATATTTTAAATATATTTATAAATAAATTATTACAAATAAATAAATTTATGTTAATATAAAATTGTTTTGTATTTCAAAAGTTATTTTATTTATTTAAAATTTACTTCTATTTTGCATAATTATTTAAGATTATTTTAAAATATTTATTTATTTTCAAAAATAATAAAATATTTATTTATTTGTTGCAAAAGCGGTAAAATAATTTTTCATAAATAAAAAATAACTTTTAAATAGTAATAAAGTAAATAGTAAATAAAATAAAATAATTCTTAAGCAATGCTAATGTAAAATAAAATCATTTTGAAGTAAAGTAAATAATATAATTAAAATGAATAACTTATTTTTAGAAATATCTATATTAATTTTTTTACTTTATATTATTTATAGTTATTTAATTTTATTTATATTATTTTCTTATAAGATATTTTTATTAAGTATATGTAAAATGTTTCTCAATATAATCATGGTTATATGATATTATTTAACTAATTATAATAAAATATAAAAATAATATAATATAATTATATTTATATTAATTTAATATAAATATTAATATTAATATATAAATTATATAAATATTAATATTAATATATAAATTATATAAATATAATATTAATATTTATTATAATATATATGAATAAAATGTTGTGAAGTTTCATCTCATTTATCATACAATAATGCTTTTAAATTGGGTATTGTCAATTTTATTGGTAAAAAATGTGTGGCCTTAGTAGGTTAATAGAGTTCATAAAAAACTCCCTTTGTTTTTAAAAACAATTATGACTATATAATGCTTCAAATAGACACATTTAAATAGCAATGTTGGCCTGTACTTGTATAGATGATTTTTTTAATATAGGTGAAGGTTAGAATAAGAGGTATAAGATATTAGTCAATCATGTTGTCAATAAATCACTTTAAAAATACATTTTGTTAAAATATTTGTATCTTAATTTTACAAAATATAAATGTTAATTACCAAAAAAATTCAAACTTCGTCTAAAAAATTTAAGAATTTTATTTCTATCATGTAAAAATAAATAGTTATACATGGTTGGATTTTAGTGGTTCAAACAAAATTATATATTTTTATTATTTATAAGAAAAAAAGTATATACTTTAATATATTTTTATATTTTTATATTATTTTGAGCTAATATTTTAGATGAATGATTTTAATGTATAGTTTAATTATTTTGGTGTTTTTATGACACAATCCTTGATTCATCACTTACAAATGCTACATTACCTTATTTAAAAAAAAAATGATCTAATTTTAAATAGTTTAATCACCCTAAACATGATCATAATGATGGTTTTGTCCCTACACATGATTTTTGGCATGATCTTATATATTTTCTAATATCAAGTTTCAATTATTTGCATTCAAAAGTGAATATTCATGAGACTTAACTATTATTCATCAATATGGGTGTGAAATTTTTTAATTTCATGTGTCTAGCATTATATATTCAAAGGAATCATCCTACACCATTTACATATCAACTAATCATAGCATATCATTAGATATTATAGTCATAAAATAATACATCTTCTCCTTATGTAAGTGTAGGAATTGTCTACCATAGCCTTATTTTGCGGGGGGTTTTGTTCCAAGGCATTGCTAGAAACATTGCCTTCTCTTTTAGCTTTCAAGGTTTTTATGCTTAAGTTTGAGGTTTGTGAGAAGGAGAGAGACATGTTAAAGCCACACAAATACTACCAAGCCTAGAGGATTAAGCTTATAGCATGATGTGTTGGGACGCCATGTGGTGACTTCGTGTGCCATCCAAAAATGGTGAACAGTATTTTTTATCAAGTGCCCACTCTCCCTCAAGTCACATGTTGAGCTAGCACAACCTAAAGAGATTTCTAAGCATTGTAAGTAATATGTTGGTTGGGAATTTTGATGGACCCACCACAAACTTATGGTGGAGGCTAATGTGTAGTGAGCCTATGCACATCCTAAGGAACAAAGGCTTGTCATTGGTAATCTTAATGATGAGGCTTATAAGCAGTTGCAACAAAAGGTTGTGGAAGGACAAATAGAATCATCACTATCTATGGGGAGATTCTTATGATTACCTAGTTAGGTCATTTCATCCTTCACCATGATGGTGATGCCTACAAGTAAGGAAGTGGGAATATTTTCTATTTTTTTGGTTTTCAATTGAGGGAGGGGAGGTTTTCTATTTAAAGCCTTGAGCCCAGATCTATATTAAGGGTTGTTTTTCATCATCTTTTACAAAAAACTTAGTAGAATTAGTGCTTGATTTATGTAATTTCTCAAACCTTAACAGTTAATTTTGTATGAGAAAGATTCAATGCATAACTTTGTGCTCTATTGACCTCTATTGTGTGTTCTATTTCCTCTATCTAAATATAATTATGCTCTGTGTTTTTCATTGACACATTATAATTATTGAAATTTGCAGCAAGCTTTGAACTTTTTGGTTATATCTCATATATGCAAAATTTTGGATCATGAACTAGCACTTTTTCAATTTTTTGTAAAATATCACAAAGTTGAAATTTTGATATGTTATATGATAGGAAACACCATTAACATGTTCTGGCACATCGCCTTAGAATAGTTACTTGCATACATTTAATTTCATATCTTCCCCTTTTCCTCCCCCTTAGTTATGACAAAGAGTTAGATTCTAAAATCTCAGAGGTCATTCTATGAATAGCAATTAAGTCCCACATTCACAAAACTTGCCAAGATTGTATCTCTTAAGCGTCAACTTTTGAGATCAATAGTATTTTTTGGCATACCCAATGGGACTAATTTAAGCTATATTAGAAGCAATTTTGTGAGCCAGATACCCATCACAAGGTCATTGATAGCGTGTAATCTCATATTACTCTTACCCCTATTGGTGGTTATCCAACGAAAAAAAGCTACAAGATGGCTCAAGTACAGCAAATGCAACCACCAATGGTTGTCAAAATTTTTATAGCATGGAATAGCAATAGCCCACTCATTCCTCCAATCCCTCCAAGTATATGGGTTCCAATTCTTGTCAATGCTCTAAAAGTGCTCCCTAAGTTCACAAGATAGGATTTTAAGACACCGATGAAACATTTGCAAGATAAACTGACATGTACACAATACATCATGTGATAGAGAAAAACATGGAATTAAGGCTTCTCATTGCTTCTTTCAGGGGGAAAGCCCTGGACTGGTATAGATAATTTCCCCCAATTCAATTAGTACTTGGGATCAACTTGGAGATAGCTTCTTTGATCGCTTTACAAAGAAACGCGATTAATCTTCCTTACTCCAACAATTGATAACCATCAAAAGAGCTCCATAAGAGGCTATCACAAATTTTAATACCAGGTTTCACAAAACTTGGCAAAGGACCCCCATGACAGCTAGACCCTTGATAGGTATGGTTATTATTTTCTACTTTAAGGAATTTAATTCTGACATAGTTGTGATGATCTAGCCGCTAGGAGGTTAGAACCTTCTGAATGTATATGACTTGGTTATTAGAGCTAAGAATAACCTTATAGATGTCAAGAAACTCCCTCCCCAGTTGCTCATGCTTGTATTCCCTAAAACACCACCTTCACCCCCAAAATATTCCCCCAATACCTCCATTGTGCCCCCTTTAGCCTATGTGTATCCTAATGTGTAGACTAATACAACTATTTCTACCTCTTTGGCCACAAAAGTGAGTGATATGAAAAATCTATTGCAAACCTTTTCTAATGAAATAATTAACCTTAAGAGATAGCAAGCCATACCTCCTAATCCCTCTTACCATAATTTTCAAGGAAGTAGGCCTCCCTTCCAGTATAACCAATGCCAAGGAGGAGCGTGAGCAAATAATCAGGCTCAACCTTTGAATCAAATAGTCCCAGTTCCAACTCCACTGCAATCCATACTACCCAATTATAATAGAGACCTGATGGTGGGTCAAAATAATTTGGTGGGAAAAACTAATTCATGGTGCTTTCGATGTAATAACACAAATTCCTCAGAACTTCCCTAGAGGTAATCTTTAATAGAATATCACAAAACAACGAAACCAAGGAATCACAACTGATACAAGTGCATATTCCTATCAATCTCCTAGAGTGGAAAATGTTATCATAATGGCTCAAGTCCAAGGCATGTCCCTCGAATAGGAATGTGAAATTGCTTTGGACCATGCACTAATCTCTTGGATGGAGGGACAAGACATGGTATTCACCAATGAGGTGTTGACATCAAAGACTCCTCAAGTTTAGTTGGATTATTATACCTGGTCCAAAAGGAGATTGACCAGAGAGCATATACACTTTATGTTGTAACCTAATCCTATCTCTAAGAAAAACCTAGAACCACTGGTAGCAACTCTAGCATTCCAAAAGAAAAGTGAGACGATTTTGAGAAAAGAAAAGAGCAAAAGGTCCATACATTCGGACCGCTCAATGTGGTAGAGAAATTAAAGAAGGCCCCAACCCATGTCTCCTTATAGGATATTTTGGCTTATCCCAAATCAAAAAAAATTATTGTGAGAGGATTTGGAAGACAATAAAAAGTCATTGCAAGTTGATGCAGTCCCAAAACATAATTAGATGCAATACAAAGAGCTAGTTAAATATTCACGAGCCCTATGAGTCGCAACATTCACAAACACAAAAGAAAAGATGGTGAAGGAAGAGGAAAATAAGCCAAAACTCACCCCATTCTTCTTAGTTCTCTCATTATAGGGGATAAGTTGCAACACAATTCTATGATTGAATTTGATGCCAACACCATAGTTATGCCTAAATTAATTGTAGATTCATTGAAACTAAAATATGAGCCTCTCGATAGAGAAATCATGCAATTAGATGGGAAAATGGTTTAGGTTGTAAGTATAATAAAAATTCTCCCCTTAACCTTGTATTCATGTCCCAACATTACGGTTGTCGAAGAGGTAGTAGTAATAAATATCCCTCCCATTTTTAGATTATGTCTATCTAGAGTTTTCACTACTAATATTTGAGGATATTTGTCTTTAGATTGGTCTCACCTAATCCTAAGGACCAAGCATGGTGCCAAGATGAAATTGTTGTCAAAAATTTTACACTTAGCACATAACAAATGTTGTTGTGATGAATTTTGAGACCACACACACATCTTTTTCAAAAAATGAGATGTATTGTGTGGCGATGTTAGAAGATGAAGAAATAACTAGAGATAGAAGCCCAAAAGAAGAATTTATGATCTATGATGAGGATGAAGTCATCCCTCAAGTGACTAAAATTCAAGGAAGCTAGCATGGAATCCCAAATGATGAATTTTTCCTTTGGAATCTACACTTTGATGGTGCAAGATGTAGGGTAGGTTCAGGAGTCGATGTCTGCCTATTATCCCCTACTAGAGTTGAGACTCTTAGAGCTTTTCAGTTCCAATTTTTCTGTATAAATAACAAAGCCAAGTATGAGGGCCTAATCTTTGGGTTGAGTCTTGCAAAGTGGATGGGAATCAAATGGTTAAAGGTCTTCAAAGATTCAGGGCTAGTGATAAAACAGATAAGAGGAACGTCAGCTACGAAGAAAGAGTGAATGTGATCCTAACACCACAAAGTATGGGATCTAATCAAATCATTTGAAGCATTCAACATCTAAGTGATTTTGATATCTCATTATTTTGAAGTAGATAGAATGGTGACAGTCGGTTCTTAGTTCAACTTAGTAAGAAACCTACTATCAAACAACCATGGCATAGTGCAAGTGATTGTAAGACTGTTCATTCCTGATAACAATCAAAACTGGAAGGTCTTTGAGAGTGATGCTCACATCACCATGTTTATTTAGCATTATAGTGAATTTGTAAAACAATTATAGCTAACAATATACGAATCTTATGAAGATCATATTGTCTAGCTCAAAACTAACAAGCTTCCAAAGGGATTAATCACTCTTTGCTAGATGATTTCTCTAGATATAATCAAGTATCATGGGTTAAAGAGGAAGAATAGCATAAAACTACATTTACTACAAACTGGAGAACATTTGCATATGCCAAGATGCCTTTTGGTCTTTCAAATGCAGGAGCTACTTTTCAACGAGCAATGGATATTGCTTTTAAGGATTTAGTCAATTTGATTATTCTTATATGTTTAGATGACCTTACTGTGTTCTCCAAGTTTAAAGAGGATCATTTCGATCATTTGGAGGTCTTCTAGAGGTGCCATTATTTTGAGGTGTCTTTGAACCCCAAGAAATATATTTTTGGAGTCCCACAAGGCAAACTGCTTCGGTATGTGGTCTCTAAAGAAGGGATTTCCATAGACCCTGAAAGGGTGAAGACCATCAAGGAATTTCCCCTACCAATGAATAAGAAAGGAGTTCAATATTTTCTGGGAAAGATTAATTTCATTAGTAGGTTTATCTTTGATTTTGTTGGACTAATTAGGCCTATCATTCTTATGCTAAAGAAGAACTCAGCTTTTAAGTGGACCCCCAAAGAAGAAATTTCTACTACCCCAGTGTTGGTTAATCTTGACTTCTCCAAGGAATTTATCATGTATGTCTATGGGAGTGAACATAGCATCACAGCAGTGCTTACACAAAAGGACAAAGGAGAAAAAGGTGAACATCCAATCACCTTCTATTCAAGGACCCTGCAAGGGTATGAGAGTCTAAGACCAAGTATTTAACTTTGTTGAAAAACAAGTGTTCGCCATTATAAAAGGCCTCAAGAAATTTAGACATTTGATGGAAGGAAATAAAATAATGGTTTATGTGGCTCATTCTAGTGTAAGTGAATATATCATGGAAGGTGAGATCATAGGAAAAAGAGAAAATTGGACCACCAAAATTTTGGAATATGACATTGAAGTCAAGCCAACAAAAGTAATCCAAGGAAGAGGATTGTGTGAATTTTTAGCTAAAGAAGTCGAAGCCCCGACTGAGGAATAATTTCTTGAAGTAATTCTAGTAAATCAATTTGAAGCTGCAAAATCCTAGGTTAATGATAGATCCAAATTCATAGTAACTAGTGAATACCCATCAAGCCTCTCATCGCATAGAAGAAGATTTTACAGATTACAAGGGGAAAGATATGCACTAGTTGAGGGAATTCTATTCAAAAGAAACTTTGATGGAGTACTTCTTAGATGCACAAACAAATATCAAACTGACAAAATTTTGCATGAATTCCATAACACCCCCATGGGTGGTCATTTCTCAACTCAAAAAATTGCAATAAAAATCATGCATGTAGGATATTACTAACCAACCCTATTCACATATTGTCATATTCTTGTTAAAAACTATTCGCAATGCCAATTTTTTGTTGGAAAACATAAGAATTCAGCAATGCCTTTGAGTTTGATCATAGTTGATGAGCCTTTTGCACAATGGGGTCTAGATTTCATCAGGATGATCAATCTAATATCTAGAACAGGTCACAAATAGATCCTGAATGCCACAAACTACTTTACCAAATGGTCGAACATAGTCCCTACGCTACAGAAAATGGGATCCTCAGCTTCCTATAAGAGTTAGTAACAAGGTTTGGCCCATCAAAAACCATAATATCAAATAATGTAAGAGCTTTCCTTGGCTCAAATATGTTTGAGATCACATTGAAACATGGAATTTTTTCTAAAGGCTTCCTCTAACTATTATCTACAAGGCAATGGACTAGCAGAGTCCATGAATAAAAATTTGCTCAGATTAATTAAATGGATTGGCATAGACCATCAAAAGGAAGGACATAAACATCTAAAAATGTTTATTTTGGTCGATAGGATCACCTCGAAGCAAATCCTAAAGACATCACCATATGAATTGGTTTACAAAAAGGATGTTACTCTATGAATCTCCATGGAAATCCTAGCATTATAATTGCTCAAATCTGTAAAAGTTGAAGAAAATGGAGCTATGGAAGTAAGGATGGTTGAGTTTCTCAATGTACAAGAAGCCTAGGAAAAGGCTCATGAGGCCAAGATAAGCTAAAAAGGAGTAGTAAATAAATGGTTCGTTAGGAATTCTTTGAACCTTGGCTTTCAAGAAGGAGATTTAGTCCTAAAGTATGATGAGCATGCCTTAAAGCTAGGGCAACATGCCAAATTTGATTCACTATGGAAGGGGCCTTTCCACATCATCAAATGAAAAGAGAGTAACACTTTTGAACTTGAATACCTAGAGGCAAATGCTTTAGAGATTCTAGTAAATAAAATATTCTTGAAGCATTTTAATTAATTTTTGATCGCTCACAAGGCTTCCTTGTAAATAGATTAGTTAGTTTTCTTTTTGTGTTTGTTTTCCTTTTCCATAAATGTTGTACGCACATATTTTATAGTCTCCTTGCTAAGTGTCTTGTTATCCTTGGTGTTCCTTCTAAGTGTGGTCAAGTTTCCTTTTAGCGGCACATGCTAGTTTTAAATTCCCAAAAAGATGATGCAATGAGTTGTTTATACTTATTTTCATTAGCGGGTGCAATTTTCAAGAGAAAGGATTAAATTTGCACGAATTGGCATAATGACTATTGATATATTCAAATCTTAGCAAGCCTTTCTACTTATTTAGAGAGTGAAAAAGGATTGGATAAGAAGAGTTTCCAAATTTTGAAAGAAAAGAAGCGACTATTGTGCACAAGTAGTTGTCTGTGTCGACAAGCAGTGTGAAGAATTGGAAATTTAGATAAAACAATGACCATGGATCTAGTAGAATCAACTTCAAGTGTTGGTCAAGAGCAAACAACAATGCAGGAATCTTTCCTTAATAGTAGGTCATATGCCTCAACTCCTATACCGACAAAATCTCAAACTCAATACCAAGACCTTGAAGAAAGGGAATTGTAGAGAATCTTCACTGGTATTAGATTTCACAGATGAAATATATGATCCTAGGTTAAAAAAAATCCCAAGAACCTTCAAGAAGGCACACATGCCAAAATGCTTCAAAAAGTGAAAAAGATGTATTTTGATTCTCTCAACTTCAGGCTTTGGTTTTCCATATTAGCTCAATACATGGTTCCACTAGTGCACCCTTGCCCAGAATTAGTAGATGTGTGTGCCCACCTATACAACCCCACTAGAAAAACTTTGGTGAGAAGTCATCTTAAGCTCACAATCAACATCACAACTATCCAATAAATGCTTTGCATCCCTCATTATCCTTCCATGGAGGTATGTTCACTAAGGAGAATGGAGAAGTTTTGGTCGACAAGGGATACCCAACTCAGGTTTCTCAACTATGAGCTCGAGAGAAACTAAAACAAAACCAAAATGCTAAATATATTGATCGCTCACTTAGCCTTTTATTAGGACATGCAAGATTTTTTCTCGATGCTTGCCTTTATTGTTGGTCTAGATAAAGATGACCATGTTTTTTGAATTTCAACTAGGAGTGGGTTTCCTCTTGAGGAAACAACAGATTTTTAGGATGGATTTTCCAAATGTGATTGTGGATAATATGAACCAAAAATTAGAAGCATACAAGCATGTTTGCACAAATTCAAGTACTCATCATTCTTATCCCATCTCCTACTATATCAAAATGTGGAATTCTTTAGTTAATATATGGACTTGGAAATCATGGATTCCTCCCTAGTCTCTAAGATGATCATAGTATCTACATGGACCCATGTTGTGTCTGTCACATATGATTATTATGATTTTTCAAAGTCATTTTTGGCCTTGGCCCTAATAGTCTTGAGTTCTAAAAAGATTACTTTTTCAAATCATGTCCCGCTAGACAAGCTAGCTAAGTAATCAAAAGCCACCTTGTGATTGGTTCTTTGGTGTTAACTTTTCTTTGGTTTGAGTGCATGGGTCCAATGGGAAATCATTCAGGCTCCTTGTATATTTAACATATAGAATTTTGGCTTTATATTTGTCTTGACAGCTATGTGTTATTGATTTACAATATGGGCTTGGAAAGAAGGAAAATTCCATCTACGAGCCCCCATTCACAAAAGGAGGTATATTAGTTAATAAAAGGAAAGCAAATCATTTTCTTACTCTAAAGCTTTAAAATTTGGGGTTATATGTGATCTATGATAAATGGAGTTATGATCTTGACAGATGCATGGTGGGCTTAAAGGTGACCCCATTATTCATCCATGAGTCACGCCCTTTTTAGGATTAGGCCCACAAGTCCCCAAATAGGAATGAGCCATCTATTTACATTTATTTGGAGAGGTTTAGAGGAGAATAGAGACCCATGTAGCTCTCGTTCTATTTACCCAATCAAAATTTTGATCCACCAATGAAAATATCTAAGGGTCTCCACCTCAGACTAGATAGCAAGGGATAGGAAAAGGAGAAGATCATATATTTATGGGTCTACTTCCAGGAGAATGATATTTTAAATATAGAATATGAAGTTGTCTCGATAGATGAACAATTTGAAAAGTACTCAGATGAGGTGTATCTAGAGCCATCTTTTCCAACTGATACAAGTCATATACATAAAGAGGATTTGATAGAAAAGAAAGAGGATAAGAGACCACAAGGCCCCCCTCTAGCATAGCTAGTGCTAGCTTACGATGTCACAAGATGAAGGAGCCAACACTTCTTAATTCACTAGAGATCTTTGAATCCTTAAAAAATTAAAATACCTGCAAGTTCAATAGGAGAAGGGCCCTCATCAAGCACTACATCATAGCTTGCAAAGAGAAGAAGGCAAAGGTATGTCGACCTTATCCAAAAATATGAAGAGGAGGAGGAAGAAGTTGTCACCACAACACAAGCTCTATTTGTTTCAACCACATAAGTACACTTCTCTTGTCCCTTACTCTCTTCTCAATTGTTGGTCAACCCCTTAGTTCCTACTGCCTCCCCACCTTTTTCTTCTATAATTTCCACCATTTCACATTCTTTGGTTTCCCCCTCCATTTCCACACCTATGTCTACATCGATTCCCACACTCTCATTATCAAATGGGTGATTCCATGTTGATGTTGGTGCAATACTGGTTTACACTGTTTGGCCAAACTTGACATTGAAATGAACATTTTGAAATTTTTCTTCATGTTCGAATACCTATAGCTACTAAACCGTGAGGAATTTGAAGATGATGCAAACTAGTGATTTGTGAAATTTTGTCTATAAATTCTAAATATATTTTTTTAAAGAATTTTGGAATCAAATTGCATTTATTTTTCCATCTCCTTTGATAACTAGTTTTTAACAATAAATACCATTTTTAGAGAGTGGTGTGTACTTGCTAGCATATAACTTTTTTTCTATGAAGGATAAAATTATATTTTTTTCAAATTTAGATTCGTAACTATGATATATAGTGCATGTAATTGGTTTCATAGTTTTTTATTGAATATTTTTTTCCTAATTAAGTTTGAAGTCAAACCAGTTACAATTTAGACATAGGTTTACTTGCTAACATATAACCTTTTTTGTATGTATCGAAATTCAATTTTTTCTTTTTTGTTGGATCATCAATATCAAGTGCATAGATATTTTTAAGATTTTTTTTTTGGTAATCTACTATTTTTCCACATGTGCAAAACAGAGAGCTTTATTTTGGTAAAACCCATATCTCACAAGAAATAAAAAATAAATATAATCAATAATATATATTTAAAATTATACTTTTAGGAAGCTTGTAACAAGAATTACATAGCCAAAAAATTAAATTTTAAATGATTCATTTGATCCCCCAAAAGGTAAATCAAAAGTGGTTTTTTATCAGCATTTTGATAGGTGTAAAGGAGACTTGTTATAGGTATGGTTTAAAACTAGCGGGGTTCTATCAAGGGGGTTTGATCTAAGGTGGTTTGATAAAACCCTCTTCAATTGAATCCTTTAAATGGAACTTTTCAAGGCTTAAATCATTATATTTTCTAAAAATATGTGATTTCAACTAAAATCAAGATGTCCCAAAAAGTGTAAACCACTATTGTGGGATCACCCAAATGCGCAGGTCACTCATCCACTACCTCCCTTTCTCACTCATATTTTGTAAAGCATCCCTCCCTTTTTCCCATCTATTTTAAATTTTTCATCATCTGCCCTAGAGGGGATGTAAGCAATCACTTCCCAAGTTTCAATCTCTTTCAACCTCTCTCCTAATATCCCCTTTGTGAGGCAATATATACACCTTCAAGTTACCGTCAACAAACAGATGCCACTCAGAAAGCTTGAGAAGAAAGAATCTAAAAAAGGAGGAGGAAAGAGGGTTTAAACCCTACCACCTTGAGGATGGAAATTGTTTTCAATCCTACCCATCAGACATTGATGGTGGCTCACATGACACCCAATGTCCTTAAGGCTAAGGGAAAAATGCAGCTAGAAGATTACTCAACCTATGCTATCAACCTCAACCTTAGCCAAGCCCACCCCCAAATGAAGGTTAAGCTAATGGAGGAAACACAAAAGGTATTCTCCATTGACTTCCTCAAAATTAGTAGGAAAATATAGAAAAAGGACCAAGAGCTTGCCCAGGTGAAGGCTACAGTAGACATATTCGTTGTTAATATCAAGACTAAATATGATGAAATCTCAAAGATGCACAAGAATTTACAAACAGGAGCCACTAGGGAGGCCCTCTAGGTTAAGAAAGCTAAAAATTCCAAACTCCAAAATGAATTGGACAAAATCCTGGGCCCAAATTGAAAGAGCAGAGAAGGAGGAGTTGGTTGAATCCAAGTTCCAAAACGAGTTGGATGAAGCACAATATTTAAATGATACTGTAGTAAAGTAGCTAGCCAAGGCATAGGCCCAAAATAATATTAAAGAAAAGGCAAGGGAGGTAGCTGAGTCTAAGCTATAGGAGAAAGAATAAGTACAAGAATTGATGGATAAAGAGCTCGATGATTCTATGGAAAAGAAGGAATGAATCCAACAAGAAGCCCAAAGCAGAAACAAGCATCTTCAATAATTGAAGGACTAGTTGTCCCACAACTCACAGCAAATTAGTATTCTTCCCATGATTCAAAAACTTCATATATCGTATTGGGAAAGAATCAAGAACATAAGTGCTTCCTTAAAGAATGTGCTCAAGTTTATTGCAGATTCCAAAAGGGAAAGCACAAAAATTAGTTTCATGGTGGATCAAATGCTCTCATGATTCACCTTGAAGGTCGCGGACTCATAGTTACTTATCAAAAAATTATGCAATAATATTGAAGATGCCTTGAATGTTGTTGGAGTGGATGACAGGAGGTTAATGGCTGAGAAGGCTTGTTAGAATTGGCTATGGATGCCAAGACCTAGAGGTTAAATGGAAAGAGAGAGAATAGAATATGACAAGAATAAACTTACATATTCAATGTCAATGATATGATTGATTGTATACAATGAGAGACCCCTTGGTTATATAGCCAAGGTGAGAACATAGAAGGGCATAAGATTATGACAAGTGTCATAATCTTATGACATGAGACAACTATGAAAAGCTATCACTCCACCTAAGGTGGAAAAGTGATAATGTGATAATCACCACAAATGGTGGATCCCACAAAAGGTGGAGATGTAATCACATGATGTGTCCATGAAAGGTGGATGTGATAAAGTAATAACATGATAAGTCCACCAAAAGTGGAAATTCTCCAACTACCTCCTATGTGGTCCCTAAGTAAACTTAACTAAGGTGTAATATGACCTAGGACAAGGTACAACACTTTTAATTACACCAACAAGGCTAATGATTTCCTTAGTTGTAACAAGGCGGCCCTCAAGTGTAAAGCTTGTTTAAATGCTTTAGATCAAACAATTACAAGTATGAAGGGGCATATCAAGTATCTTGTTCAATTAGGACTTCCTTCCCCTTTCCTTCTATATAACACCATCATGTCGAAGGATCAAATGAAGTAGATATTAGAAGGGAAGAAATAGGACCATGCCACTTTTCAAGGCCTCATTCGATCCCCAAGTGTTTTCAAGGTGGAAGGGGTTTTATAGCCACTTTCCCAGCTAGAGTATCACATGAAGGTTGTTGCACAAACCATAAAAAAAAAAATCTTTTAAAGAAATGATCACTTTGGGTAAGGTCTCCAAAGCACTAAAAAGGAAGGTGCAACCATCCAAGGAGAAATGGGTGTCTATGTAATCCTCTCTTTAAAATTTGGAGGGGAAACGAGCTTCCACTTTTGATTTTTGAGAATTTTATGCATGGAACCAGAGTTCTAGGTTCTCACCTCCATAGGCAGATGTCCCCAAGACTCACCAAAATTTGTAGAAATTATCTACCATAGCCTTATTTTATGGGCGGTTTTGTTCCAAAGAATTTCTAGAAATAATTCCTTTTCTTTCATCTTTCAATGTTTTCACTTAAGTTAGAGGTTTACGTGTAGAGGAGAGCCACATGTTAAAGCCACACAACTACTACCAAGCCTATGGGATTAAGCTTATAGCGTGATGCATTAGGATGCCACATAGTGGCTTCGTGTGCCATCCAGAAAAGATGAATGGTGTTTTTGTTTTATCAAGCACCTGCTCCCCCTCAAGTCATGTGTTGATCTAGCACAACCTAAAGAGGTTTCTTAGCATCACAATTAATATATGATGTGTGGTTGGCCGAGAATTTTAGTGGGCCCATTGTGGACTTATGGTGGAGGCTAATGTATGGTGAGCTCACGTACATCTTGAGGAACAAAGGCCTATCATCAATAATCTTAATGATGATGTTTGCAAATGGTTACAAGAGAAGGCTATGGAGGGGCATATGGCATTATTGTCACCTATGGGGAGTTTCTTATGTTTTCCTAGTTAGGCCATTTCAATTACTACCATGATGGCGATGCTTGCAAGCAAGGAAGTATAAAATCTTCTCTATTTTTGTGGTTTTCAATTGAAGGAGGGGAGGTTTTATTTTTAAATCCCTAAGGGTCTTTGTAATAAGGTTTGTTGTTCATTATATTTTACAAAAAACTCAGTAGAATTTGTGGTTAAATTTTGTAATTTCTTGGGGTGATGGGCCTAGCTCGATTGGCTAAAAGCATCTTGTTGCAAGCAAGAGGTCATGAGGTCTAGTCTCCCCATTGTCCCCGTGGTATCAGAGGGCGTGTCGCACTAGCGTCACCAGTCATGTGAAAAAAAATTACCAAGCGCACTGCAATTTATAGGGGAATGGATACCTGACCAATTCCTGCAATCTAAAAAATAAAAAATAAATTAAAAAAAATTGTAATTTCTTAGACCTTAGCAGTTAATTTTGTATGAGAAAAATTGAATGCATAAATTTGTGCTCAATTGGCCTCTCTTGTGTATTCTATTTCCTCTGTCCAAATCTAATTATGCTTTGTGTTTTTCATTGAGGAATTATATTTATTGACTTTTGTAGAAAGATTTGATAGTTTCAGTTATATCTCATATATGCAGAGTTTTGAATCATGTTAGCACTCTTTTAAATTTTTGTGAAATATCACAAATTTGAGATTATGAAATGTTATATGATGGGCAAGACCATTAACATATTTTGTCACATGGGTGAGTGCAGGATCATGGGGATCCAAAAAGTGCTAATATGACAAAAAAATGGTTGATGACTTTCTTTTTATCTGAATTTGATGTAATGAAAAGGTTTTATTGAGAAAATTATCAACTTTCCACCAATATAAGATATTCCTTATTTGGAATTAAATAGATAATTATTATTGATTTTCTACATGCATTCTGACTAAAGTCTTGATTGATAGGTTGATTGAAAAACATCTATAATTCTTAAATAATTTAACATTTTTTGAATCCAAAAAATGTGACATTATATGCTTCCCATACTATAGGATAAAAAAAAAATGAATTTCATAAAATTTTGACCAAGTTATGGTGGTAAGAAAACAAGTTTTAATATTTTTAAAAAGTTCTAATAAAAAATTCATAACTAATTATTTAATTGCAAAAAAGTACAAAAAAAATGCAGCACATTTGGGCATGTGTTCTCTACTTATATTAAAAGTTTCAAAAAAATATATTATTTTTTGCTTGTACTTAGGTTGGTCAAACATAAACCTGCTTCTTATTTTTTCCTAAAAATTTAGTACTGCACTGCATTGAAATTTCAAATTTTCACCAAATAGATTTATTTTTTTCCAAAAAAGGACTAGTATCTTAGAAACTACATTCAATTTTCTACAAATTTTATTCTTACATATTTTTCAAATTATGTTAATAACTTATTAAAAAAATTATGTCAAGCTGCCTAACTCTATTTTTTTTAATTTGCATTGCCACTTAAGGGCCCAGTTTGGAACCCCATGATCCTGCACTGGCCCACATTTCCTTAGAATATTTACTTGTACATGCATTTAATTTCATCTCTTCCCCTTTTCCTCCCCCTTAGTTACAAAAAAGATTCAGCTTCTAAAATCTCTAAGGTCATTTTGTGAATAGAAATTAAGTCTAGATTTACAGAACTTCCCAAGATTGTATCTCTTAAGCATTAGCTTTTGAGATCAACAATAAGTACATTATTTATCAACAACTTATATGTCATACATCACTAGCATTCAATATATCTTTATAAGCAATAAAGTGACATTCATGGTCAAGTTACACTTAAAGGACACTCTCTAACATGATCATTTATCAACTAATATCAATAAATTCAACAATAAACTTAGTTTTATTCACTATCACCCACATATCACCATTTATTACCACCCTATTATATCTCTTTATTTTTACTATTCATTTCATCTTGGGATATAACTAAAACATAAGGAATTTTTAAACTTCAATCCTTGCATAGAAAGTTGTATGATAGCTTTTAATACTATCTAAATATTTTCCTCACTTTTGATAGCACTAGGAAAAAACTTCTTATATGTAATGGAGACCTATTTTATAGATAATATTATTATAAAAACCAATCAATTTCACACCACTAGAAGGATTGGATCACTATTATGATTATTGTTAGTGTAAATAGGGCCATTATCCATCTAGTTAGTTTATCACTTTTTCTAGGTTGAACTATTTGCACTTAGCTTAAGTTTACTTTTAAAAAATTCTCTCATTTTTCTCAATTCATCTAGACATCACATGTATGTCCTCACACTTTTCTCATGTGAACTAACATGTTTTACAAATTTGGAGGGGTAGTCAAACATTCAATCCTACCTTCCTACCTCCTCTTCCTTATCTTTATATGCAATGCTCTCATTATACATTTTACACACTCCCATTTTATTTCATAGACATGGCTATTTGTGCTTAAATATTCATTTGAAGAATTTTATCTTTACATTCATATCTTGGCTACTCCAACTTGTATTAAAGCCATGAACTGTAGGTTCATTTCTATATTTTCATGAATTCAACACTCAACTCTATTAGTAGAGCATTATGGAGCCAAATGGACATCACCATTGAGTCTAGAAGGTTTGAAATGAGTAATATCCTTTCATTTCATCAAAATTCATTGAGTCGCATTTGTTCGTGCTAATTAGATGTGATTTTGACACCACACAGGTATTGACCTATTCCCCAATATCTATAAAGTAGCATTTAGATCATCCACACACTCCAGTTTCATAGTTAATATTTTTTGGTTCATGAAAATTTGAAGGGAATTTTAGAGTTTTTGTAACATCCATTTATCAAAGTCTACACACATACTAGTGACCATAGAATATTTTTCAATTCACCCTATCCCACCAACCCTTTTTCTATTACATAAATCCAGTAGGGTATGGAAATGTTAGTGTAGGTTTTTATTTTCCCAATGGGTTAATTTATTTTTCCTTAATCATAGGTTTTTCCTACATTTTTATTAAGCTTTCTTAAAGGTTAATAAAGAGTTTAACTCATTAATAACTAGGTGATGAGGTGTTGATGTGTCATATTCATAAAAGGGGGGAACATTTACTATTTTTATACTACTTGGTGGTCACTTCTTATTGGTTGGATTCACCATCTCCATCTTCTCTCTAGTTCTATATAAACTCATTACCTAGCTTCTATTTTCATACATTGATTTGCATTCTTGCATACTTTGGCATAGATGCACATTGATGCATGTTGTCATTAGATTCTATAGATTGTCTTTGAGCTCGTAATGCAATATTATCATCTTGATATTTGTACATCTCTTGGAATAATGGGTTTGTAATTATGTTAAATTTTATTTACATTTTTATAGCTTATCTCTCTTTTAAGAAGATCTTGGTTATTCATTGTCTATAGATTTCTAACAAGATATGGTATTATGTCTTGTTGCCACTGCTAGGCTTAGCTCTAGTCCTCTATTGAACCTCCCAGCATATGAATGTAACCTCTTCTAATATAACCTCTACAAACACACCCACACACAAATACTTCATGAGTGGAACCTTCTAGCAGTAACATTTTATGACCAATATTCATAATTTCACATGTGAGACAAAAAGAACCATGTGAGGAGACTAGGTTATTAGCCTTGACAAACCATGTCTATCAAATTTTATATATCATTGGGGTTTAGAAATGATTAATTGACTACTTCAATTTATTTGGAAATACATGCAAAGTGAGAGAAGTAGATGGCAATAGGACGGTCATATCTTTGTTTTATTACGTTAACTATTCAAACTGCTAACTATTAGTTGTTTCAATACTAATAGTGACCATATTTTTAATATAATCACAATTAACATTTCTTGTGACTACTAGGAATTTTAAAAAACCATTAAATATTTTTCCAATCCCAAAATTTCCCTCACATGCTTGTAAAGGGGGTATTTTTTCTTTTCATCATGACTTTTGATCTAGGAGGCATATTTTGTTGACTACAAAATTCCATCACCAACATAGTAGTAAAGTTAATTTTTGTAACTATTTTTTAGGCCTTAAAATTCTATTATTTTGCATAATTTTTTTGGGGCATAACTTTCACCATGATTATCAAAAATTTACAAAATTTATTTTGGAATTTACCAAAATTTTGCAAGGATTTCCAATTTGGTTAAATAAAATTCAAGATTTATATAGACATTTTTTTCTTAAAATATATAAAAAACACCATGAAATATAAATAGACATTTTTTTTAGAATCCAATATTAAAATAACTTTTAAAATTTTCTTGCATTTCTCTAGGGAGAATTATTTTAATTCTAAAAATATAAAAGGAGATTTCCTTATGTATTTTATAATTATAAAACCATGGACCTAATCCTAAATCCATTTCATTTTTATTAATGGAAATGTAAAATGGAGATACGTCTCAAAAAACTAGGATTACATCAAGTCATGATGGAATTGGAACTTGAACTTATATAGAAGCTAATAAAGAGGAAAATGGTATAATCAAAGTGAGGAATCATATGGAATATTGTGTATGTCCATTTCTCCTAACCAACTATTTTATATATTGAGTCGAGTATCACACAAAATGAAAAAAGGACTACATTAGATATTTTTTCTAGAAAATAATATTTAATGAGATGACACCAATTTTTGAATGAATTAATAAGTCTAAATCCATAATACTTGAACACAATACAATATTTCTTCACTAAATTGAATTTAATAAGGCTCCAACTCAAACAATGTGAAATTAAAAATCAATATGAAAAATTGGTCTTAAGTGTCTTATTAAAATTGGGTCCTCACTAATTAGCATTTATTTCTATATTTTATGCAAAAAAAAGTGCTCTTAGTACACACTTCACTATGTCACCACTTGTAGGTTTTTTTGTCTCTATCAAAGGAGCAAGACAAACAAATTCAAATGGGTACTGTTAAAGTCTTCAAACTACAAGCTCTTATTGCAACTAAACAAAATACTTTAGAATATAAAACAAAGAAATAAAGGATCAAGCTAAGAAACTAAAATTAGAAACTCTAACTAATTCATTTCCTTCATCAAAAGAAAAACAATTCTAAGGAAATTCCCACATGTAGTTATTGTAAGAAACTAAGGCATAAAGAACACTATTGTTATAAAAAGGACATTGATGAGTTAAGGAATATTCTTTAATATAATAATATCCAATTTCCTACACCAATAATATATTGCTCTTCCTCTTCTCCATCCACATCATCGATAACTTCAAAAAAAAGATAAGAAAAATGGTATCATACTCTTTGCTTCTACAGACACCACATCATAAAAGTGGCCTCTTGATTCTAGAGTATCACATCACATGGATGTATCTAGAGAACTATTTTCTATATTTTATCCATTTCCATTCCTAACAATTCACATGGTGAATAACTATATTTTAACTTATGAAAAAGGATCTATTGATAAATTAGTGAAGGAAAATTTAATGATGCACTATATATTCCTTCATTATCCAATAATCTACTTTATATTTATCAAATCACAAATAGTGGAACAAGAAAAAAAATTGAGTTCGTGCCAAGTTTAATAATCATATGAGATTTACAAAGTTGAGACATATTTTCTATTAGGCATGTTGATCATGAATCATGATTGTATTATTTTTTCTTTTTTTGGTTCTATCAATTTTAATGATGGTTTGATTATATATGGCAGTAATACCTTTAGGATGCATAAGGAGATACAATTAGGTTATTTGAACTTTGGATTTATATCCTCTTCATCAGTTCCCACACCTTGTACTAATATTATATATCCTTCATCTCTTGCTTCTTTAGAATTGAGTGTTACTAAAATCTTGATTTCCTATGGTTCAAGATAACACAATATTCACATTTATGTTTTTTATGCAGTTTCTTGGGATATCTACCTAATACAAATATTAAGTTGGTTTAGTGAACCTCATTTTACAAAGTCGGTAGAAAGTTTTGATGAAAACCACATAAACACTATTGTCACATCTACATATTTAGATCATGTTCTACATTAGCCTTCACATGGATAATTTGAGTAGCTTTCAAAGATTTTATCATTATCTTTAGATATTGTGAATAATTTATAGACTTATACCCTTCTCACATAGAAAATTTTCATGCACCTATCAATAATTTTATTTCTTCCACAAGGAAGAATTTTTTTTGACTTTCAAGGATCACATTCTACACTCTTCTTTGAGCATCACTTATCATTGTCTGGATCTATCATCTTATGGGAGGATTCCATAGTCTCTCTTTATTTCGCCTGTGGGGGAAATTTTATTGTTCTTAAATGATAGAATTATTACTTGGGGTTCATAATGAGTCCTCCTTTTATATTCTTTCACCTTCACTTGTATATTCTCATTGTATCATTTCTCTTTTAGGTGGATTATTTTCATATGGGTTTATCTTCTTTACTCTATTTATGAGAAAAAGATTGTATATGTGTACCTAACATGGCCTAGTAGTTGGGGTTCATCATCATTGTATTTATTCTCCCTAAGTTGCACTTAAGGGGGTGTTATGTAAATACCTAACCACTATTCATCTAGTTAGTTTATCATGTTTATAGGTTGACTCATTCACACTTAACATAACTTTTCTTAGAGGTTTTTCTATCATTTGTCTCACCTCATGTGGACTTCACATATGTCCTCACACTTTTCCCATGTGTGCTAACATGTGATGCATATTTAGAAGGGTAGTTAAGCATTCAGTTCTACCTTCCTACCTCATCTTCCTTGCCTTTTCATGTAAGGATTTTGTTGTACATTTTACACACTCTCATTTTATTAATAGACATGCTTATTTGTGTTTATTTCATTTGTAGAAGTTTATCTTAATTTTATGTTCAAATCTTGTCTTCTCCAACAATTATGTCCTAGATGCTCAAATTCTTAAGTTTTAGTTATCTCATAGAAGTCTCTTGAATTAGTAATATAGTCTTAAATCTTACTTATCAAGCTTCTATCATAATATCACATTAGGTAAAGTTCACATCATAAGACCTACACAACCCTAATCCTCTTACTTCAATTTTAGCACATATTTAATTTATATCTTAGTTAACTTACACAAGTCAATTTATTTGGCTCAACTCTTTATGTTATCTTAAATAGTTTTGATTGTTTTAGTAATTGTGTATTTATCTTTACATTGACAAAAAATTAAAATAGTAAAATGTTATTATTCCTTTTCATTTAGTGAATATTATAATATTGATCTTATTTTTAGGTCATGTGTGACATAAACATTCATTTTAATCTATCAAACTTTATAGATCCAAAAAACTGCCATCTTTTTATCACATTATTATTTTTATGTATTTGTATTTTTGCATGTTTCCACACATAGTTTTACACATATAATAGCATGGGGATGAAATGTAGAGAAAAAAAGTGCATACCCAGACACTTTTCCACTCCATTTTATGTTGCTTTGCGTTTATGTCTTGGATACGTGATTCTAATATATTATTTGACTATTTTAGTGTGTTTGTTTACCCAAGACCTAGTATGTCACTTAGATATATTACATTACCCAAATTAGAACTGTGTTGATCTAGTTCCCTACAATTTATATTGATTGTGGATGTGATGGTTAACAAAATCATGTCCTCTAATACTAAATTTCATTTTTCTACGTTCTTAAGTGAGCATTCCTAATATCTAACCATTACCTATCGATTTGTTAACCATTGCATCTTGTAATATTAGATCTCAAATTTCTCCTTTTTAAGACTAACATTCCTAATATTTAACCATTACCCATCAGTGTGGATCTCATCATTTCAAAATTCATACATCTAAAATTACATATTTAGAAACATCATCTTAGATCATTTATACATCATAAAATCGTACCACATCACTAAATAACTTTCACAAAATCACACCACCTTTACTCCTATATATACATGTACATCAATCATCAATACCTTTTTTGACACACAACAATAACATTAAATGTCTATAAAAATATGCCATTAATTGTCAAGATCCACTCTAGAAACACTATGTGGTGGATTGTATTTAATGGAAACAATAGTTGATATGAAAATTACTTTAAAACAAACTTAACATTTGAAGTGAAGACGTGTTTCTTTGGTTTCACACGCTTGGTTCACATGATAAATGTGAACGCCCCCAAAAAAGGAGGATACAAAAGCAAACAAGTTAGCTAGAAAAGATGATAAAGATGCTGGTCACTATCGTTTGTATCTACCGGATGTGAGAGTTGCCATATACAAGCTAATGCATTCGTCATGCTTAGTTACGCCCACACAATATAATTGGAAGCTCCGGTGGCAGAAGCGCACAAGGCACGAAATCAACATTTTCGTGCTAGCTATTTATTTTAAAGCCAACTCAAAAGGAGAGTAAAGAGTTTTTTCCTTCTCTCTTGTTTTCAGCTTTATCTTCACCTGTATTTCTCTGTCACCAATATCAATATCATCGTCATTATTTTTCTGGCAATAATACAAAAGATATATTATATGTTATAGTTTGTGGAACTTCCAATAATATATGGTGGAGAAGGGTAGTAGCTACACTCGTAAAGAGCTCCGTACACTAAGTAACGATGAGCACGCGTGGCAGGAAACGTGACGTACTGGCTTTACCCAGGTTTTTTTTCTCTTTTTCAAACGACCTTAGTTGCGTACTCGTATTCGTATGTATATATTTTCCAACCGCTAATGTTCTATATATTTATTATATCAGAGAGCTACCGCGGCAGCCAGCGAGAGAACGCTGCGTTTGATTTTCTTAATCCAATGTTCTGTGTAGTAAGTAGATGACCATTTGTGTTTCGATCATTTGAAGGAAAAGAAATCTATTTCCTTTGAAATACCATTTTTTTAAGGTTAGATGTTTGTCTTCAAACTCAACTGTGTATTTGATACGAATCAGTTCTCAATTTTTACAATCAATATATTGGAAGAACATAATCTTTTCTGCGGTTTAATATCTTGATGACCCAGAATTTTTGTTCTTTCTGCTAAAACTTGTTTTTACTCAGAATTGTCGGTAGATCCCGGCTTCTGCACAATAATATTTCTAGCATAGACAGCAATAAATATTTTTTTGGGTATGTATTTGTTTTATGAGAATTCAAGAGGAAAGGTATATTCCAAATATTTAGGTCACCTTCTGTATTGTTTATAACTTTTGTATCAGTATACCCTTTAATGTTAGATTAATCGTCAGCATCTTCTTTTGGGTTTAATACATAGACTTATTTCTTCCCTGGATTCGCTTATTTCTGACATTTGTACAGAACATTAACAGATCGATCTTTTGACGCAACGACAAACATGTTCCAACATCCAAAAAATACCAGCATACACATTACTGTGATTTAAGCTTATTTCTAATGGAGTAAAACAGAAAATATAGAGACTGTTATTTCAAATATTTTACAAAACTCTGAAGATTTTAGATGATTCATGTTTCTTGCAGGAAGTTGGGGATAACAAGACCATCGTTTCAGAAGTGAGAAAATGGTGAAGTTTCAGAAGCAGCTAGAAGCACAGCTTGTTGCAGAGTGGAGAAATGCTTATGTGAATTACAAGCAACTCAAGAAGGACATCAAACAAATTAGACAGCAGATTGCAAGCAGAGAACACGACCCTGTCACCAACACAACTGCACCACAGCACGTAACCGCAAACAATAAGCATTCTCCTTGTTCTTCCCTGGTAAAAATATATAGAAAGACGTAACTTCACATGTTTCATAAGGTGTATGTGTATCAAAAACGCTTATAATTTACTGTTTAGATTTGTATTCATATGAATTTACTTTATGGGCAGGTTATACATCACCGTAAAACCGAAAAAAACGGTGGCGGTGGTAAGGAAATGGTGTATGAAACGGAGTTGGTTAGTGGGCAAGCTCCATGGACAGAGAATGATCGAGTTTTCTTTTCCAGGCTGGATTCTCAGCTTAACATGGTCAACAAGTTTTACAGAGCCAAAGAAAAAGAATACCTAGCTAGAGGGAAACAGCTCCAAGTACAGCTGGAGACTCTCATAGACACAAAACGAGCTCTTGCTACAAGTAAAATATGTGACCGTTCAAGTGATCAGGACATTGATATAGGTATTTAACTTAATAATATTCAATTTACTTGAATAATATAAAGAAATTGTACTTTGATTACATTGAGTGCTTTTATAATTAGATGACACCTAAACTTAATGCAAACAGAACTTATAGAGTTACTTCATTTAAAATTATACATATTTTTACTTACTGTATTATTAAATATTAAAAATCTAACTGTCAAACAATTATTAAATTCTTATTAAAAAAATCAGCTTTCATTCTTTGAATGATGTTTAAGACTTGAGCTTATGAACGTTTCATTTTATGTACAAATGCTTATGATTTTAAGCTTGTTTTTTCTGAACATTCTAGCAGAATATGGAGAGAATGATGGTGGTTCCAGAGGTAAAGGCAGTAAAAACAACGACGCATTTGGTGTGAGCAGACACAAAGTTGGTCATGCAGAAAAGATGTTACGCACAGCCTTTATCGAATATTACAAAGCCCTTACTCTCCTCCAGAATTACAGGTTCCTTTAACGGCTTCCTCTACTTGCTGCAACTTTCACGTTGCAAACAAACCAATATAGCAAATATGCCTTCGAATATCCATGTTTCTTGTCATAACCTCAGTTATATTATTGTGTGTATATCACTTATTAGTGATATGTTCTGTGTATGTGCAGCTCGTTAAACACTCTTGCTTTTGCAAAGATACTAAAGAAGTACGATAAGGTAATGTAGAGTCTTTCACAACAATGTAATGTGATAATATTTGCTGGAAACGGAATACACACACTTTTTTTCTCTGTTTTCTTTTCCCATTTTTGTATAGGTTACAGGAAAGAGTGTGATGGATACTTATCTAAGAGAAGTGCAATCTTCCTCTTTCTCAACAAGCTCTGACAAGGTACTGTGGCTTCTTGTATATTCTAACTACAACGAAACTTTTTGTCTAAAGAAAACATTTGTATAATTGCATTGAAATATATTGTGACAGGTGCTAAGCATGTTGGAGAAGGTAGAGAATTTGTTTACTAAATACTTCAGCAAAAACAACAAAAGACAAGCTATGAACTCTTTGAGACCTTCTCCCCATCAGAATTCTAAGCGCAAAATTTTTTCTTTAGGTACAATCTACTTTTGGGCCCATCTAGTTTTCGAGAGTAATTTATTATCAGCAAAATAAATTAGTGAAAATTCAATAGACATGAAAATTGGTCTAGATGGTCTCTATTCAACCCAAAAGAATGGTTTTTTAAAAATGGATTATAGGTCATCCCTGATTCTTCTGATTTAGGTTAAAAAATTGTAATGTACCTAAGAACTAGGGTTTGTCACAGATTAGTCTGTTTTCTTTTGGGTCTAGAATTTGTATTCAACTGGGACATTTTCTTTTGCAGGTCTTTTCTCAGGTTGTTCATGGGGTTTGATTCTGGCACTTGTCCTTGCGATTTGTCAACCTCACATTATGAGTTACGTGATAAGCAAAAGCTTTATAACGGGTGTAGTTCCAGTCTTCAGGTATTATGGTTTCTTAATTTTCTTACAGCAGTTTTCCTTGGTGATATACTTTTTTATTTTAGCCCATCAATATTTGACTAAATCATTATGATTGGATAATTTGCAGCACATCAATTCTTCTGCCTTTCCACATTTACATGTATGGTCTTAATGTCTACTTTTGGACGAGAACACGCATAAATTATGCATTTATTTTTGAGTTTGCACCTGGTACAGAACTGAGAAGCCTGGACGCCCTGATTATTAGCACTGGTCTATTCACCATTGCTATAACTTCTATTGTTGCACATCTTCTTTTGTTTCCAATAGGAAAAATAATTCCTATTACCCTTTTTTTGGTAAGTTGTTATTACAATGATTTCCTTGTACTGTGTAAATTTGTTCTATTTATGATTTTTTATAGTTGATCTCAAGTAGAGAATTTATGTGCCTGTTTATCTATTCTAAACATTGATTGAAAAAACCCATTTGGGTGCAGGTGATTCCGATGTTTGTATTCCTTCCTTTCGATATCTGTTACAGATCAGCTAGATTTTACTTTATCCAGTGTTTATGGCGAATTATATGTGCACCATTTTACAAGGTAGTTTCCCATAACTACTTAGGAGTCATTACACTTTTCTTTCCACTACTTATGATTACTAATTTGATTAATTATATGTGCACCATTTACAAGGTAGTTTTCCATCCTAATTGGGAGTCATTGTCATAATTTATTACTATTAATTAAGTTTGAATGGTGTGTACTAACAGGTTGAATTTGCTGATTTTTTTCTTGCTGATCAGTTTACGAGTCAGGTAGATTTGTTTGTTTGTAAATTGCAAATCCATGGTTTTCAGAAATGATAATGTTAAAATCATTTGGAATCAGTGTATTTTTTGTATCGATATTTCAGATTACACTCAACAATCTATTATGAGGACGAGGAAGAGTAATCTAAAACGTCAATACAAAAAAAACATTCATACAAATACAACATAAACTGTGGATAATTTATACCAACCATATAACATTCCAATCTGTTTTGTAGATCACAACATTTAGATCTCTTGGGTACATTTCTTGCTACCATGCAAGTCACATATTGCACAGTAACCCAGAAAATTCAGTATGCTCAAGCCCCTTAATTCAGTTCCAATACATTGTTGCAGTGCTGCCATATTGGTGGAGACTTATGCAGGTAAGTATGCAAAAACCCAACTTTATTTATTGGCGGGTATTTCTAGATCTAGCAATAAACTTAACTTTACAAACAATATTTATTTATGTTTCATTTTATAAGGCAGTGTGTGAGGAGGTGGATGGACGAGAAAGACCTTGCACAAATTGCAAACGGGGGAAAGTATCTGTCTGCGCTTATAGCAGTGCTGATAAGACTTAAATACGAGAACAGTGATACAAAGTTACTTCTGGCACTGTTTATGATATCTTCTAGTATTGCAACTGTTTATCAATTCTATTGGGACGTTGTCATGGATTGGGGTCTACTTCAGCGCAAGTCTGCGAATCCTTGGCTTAGAGATCAACTAATCTTGAAGAATAAGAACACATATTTCATTTCAATGGTGATTTTTATGAAACCCTAAATTTTAATCCTTATAAAATCCCCACACTGTTGTCTATATTCATTCAATTCTATGTCATTAAACGTGGTCTTTCATGAATCACATGTTGCAGGCTGTGAATGGAGTGCTACGATTAGCATGGTTGTATTCAACTATACACGTAGTCATGCCCTGTGGGCCCACTTATCAGAAGTATATAGACTTCATTCTTGGAATGGCAGAAATTGCTCGCCGAGGCTTGTGGAATTTTTTCAGGTTTGTACTCATCAGATTGAATTTTCTTCATTATTATTTTTTATATCATAACTGTTCTAATTTCTTGTTTTCCAGCTTCTTACAATATTGATTTTGTATCCAGACTAGAGAATGAGCACCTCAACAATGTGGGCAAGTTTAGAGCAGTGAAAACAGTTCCATTGCCATTTAAAGGCATCGATGAAGATACATAATCGAGTTATATGGCATATCGAGGCAACCAATTTTTATGTTGCACAACAATTTATAAGATAATTCTTATGTGGCACATATTATGATCAAACAAAAAAAAATCATGTATTTGTCATATGAATATATCAAGTGAGAGCATTTTATTTTTCCCAAATTTATTATTTCAAGTTTTGATAGAAAATAGTTAAAAGTCAAATATATTAGTATTTAGTAAAGAGTTTTGTTTTAATTGACTGGATTTAATTAGTAGATGATGAATAAGACCATTATAGCATAAGAGACTAAATGACATATTTTATATAAGTTCTTTCATAATATTATAGTTCATTAATAAATTCATAAATTTTATTTTTTAATATTATTTTAATTATAATATCAATTTGTTTATTTTTTAATATATGATACACTTTGTATTTTTATCATATCATTAAGATGTTAATTTGAGATTTAAACACTCATTAAAATTAACATAACTTAATAAATTAAAAGAATTGTAATATCTTGAATCAAAATATTTCAAATTCAAAAATGATTATCTAAATTATATAATTTTGAAATGGTCATATTTTTTAATGTTACAAAATTCAATTAGTCATAATAAAATATTTCTAAAGTGAAATAAAATAAGGTTATGTTGTTGTGAAGTTCATGTCAAGATGGTTATGTTCTTTGATATATAAACAAATTGAGAGCAAAAATTGGGGTCGGACAGGGAACCATTGACCATTTTCTTAAAATTTAAAAATTATGAAACATTATAAATAATAAATTCAACTATTCAATAATTAAAATATTAATAATAATTAAAATGTGTAAATACTAATAATTTTAATTTTGATTTTAAATATTAAATAAGTTAAAAATAATTTAAAATTTTAATAATAACTTCTAACTTTTATATTATAAGATTACAAAAATAATTAATTTAATTTTTATGACTTATAATAAAATTTATATTTTAAATAAGTTAAATTTCTATTTTTTACTTTTATTTTTTTCAAATAATAACTATATGCTTTTTATACAATAAAAATAATATTCTATATAAAAAATATATAATATTTTAAATGTAAATTAGTCAAATTTGTATGTTAATTAGGAAAATTGAGAGTAGTCATGGTCTAATGGAATTGTCAATATGGTAATTGATAGTTGTATTATTTGACAATACATATAGATAAAAATAAATGACTAAGACATAGTTGATTAGAATAGATATTTAAGTGAATTAAATAAGCATTTTATTACTTAAGTTATTGATATGCATTGATAGTAACTATTATTGCTAGTATATAGTTGATGAAAATAGATATGAAGTGAACTACATAAGCAATTTGTCATTTAAGCTATCTTTGTGCATTGAAAGTGACTATTATTGCATTGGTTGATATGCATTAGAATAACTTAAGTAAATTATATATGTAAAAAAAGTCTTGTATATTTTTAGAGACTAGCATATTCCAAGCATTGGATTTTTTCCAATTCACTTACAACTATAGATTCAAATTCATGTGTCAATTCACTTTCATAAGTGCAAAAATTAAGATTTCAAATGGAAATATAAAATAGAGTATAAGACCAACAATTTATAGATTCTAAAATAGTTATTTGATCAAACCTTAAAATTTTAACATTAAATTTCCCATTAAAATTAGCAAATTTTGGAAAAGAACTAATTTCTTAAGAAGCTTATACCCATCCAAGTACTTGTAAGCTTGTTTCTTTTCCTCAAATTTTTTTAGGGATTTTTATACATATTTTATGAGCACCTTTCAATCATGGCACTCAATGTAAGGCTTTTTTATGTTTTAATCTATTTTATCTTAGAGAATCTTTTAGTTTCTCTGAGATTTATAGCACCTCACTAAAGAAGAGTGATTCCACGTTGCATAAAATACATCTACATACACCTCAATATGTGATTTGAGACTAAACAAGTGATACTTATGACCAAGTTGTTGAATGAATTAGAAGTGAACGACCACATGACCCTTCAAATGTAATAGCATTATAATGGTCATTAGGCTATTTAGCATAGTCATGATCTAGTGATATAGACCTTGGGTTTAAATGTAGGGAATATCCTAACATAGTTGCCAAATTACAAAGTGAGAAGAATGGCATGCCAAACATCTAGGTCTTCATAGTGAAAAAAAATGATTAAAAATATATACAATAATCACTTAACCTCACATAGAAGATTATATATAAAGTAAAATATATTTCTAAACCTATTGGTTTACATCAACATTATAATTGTATGCACCTTTTATCTAGGATTAGTTGAAGGAAAACTAGGCCATTCATTATTTAGGATCCACCATGGCAGAGCATAAATATGAAAATTTAAACATGTTTGTATACCCATTGATTTGGGAAAAGGATCAATCCACAAAATCAAAATTATCTCCTAAAGTGCTTTGGCCATCCACCAAATCTCACTGCTGAAATTTTATATGCAATTCATTTTCTTCAAGTTATACTTAAACCAAAGAAAGGTTATAGAGAATTGTTATGATCAGGAGAAGTTTGGGAAGACATTGGAAAACATATGTAGATAAATATGAGTAAAAGTGAACTTTATAATATTGTGGGATTTCCATGGTATTAGGAGATGCGGGGTTGGGAAGTCACTCTAAAATATATTTTGACAAAACCTTTCCAAAAGAAGGATCGACTATGGAATCAAAACTTACCCTCGAATTTGCTGGAAAGGATGAAATGCCATTTGTAGATAGAAATGATTTTGAAACTGTGTGGTGTGGTCTGGTAGAATCCATGCAAGATGACCCATTACAGCCATTGGTAGAGACTCAAATTTCCCCGAGAGCAAGTCTAAAGAAACTGAGGTTTCATTTTTTTTTGTCAAAGTCATCTTCCATGTTCCTACCTTTAATTACAGAATGAAACAAATAATATTATTTTTTTTAAAGATAAAAATATCATCATTTTTTTAAAAACTATTTAAATATTTATAAGAGTTGCAATTTTAAATTAATGACGAGATTGAGGACCCTTTTTTATTTACACCAAAAAAAGCTAAAACTAACCATCATTGTAAACACCTCTCAGTGTAAATATCTATACTTATTTTATATATTTTTAAAAATTTATCTTAAATATAAATTAAAGATAATCTTTAAAACATGTACAATGTCAATTTTATTTGATTCAATAATTAATATAGATATTTTAAATATATTTATCTAAAAATATTGAATTTACAAAAATTCCAATAGAGCAAAGCGGTGCGAAGCCACTGGACATAGCAATCATTGCAGAGCGCAAGGCAGTTGGGGATGGAAGAAGGTGTTGGGGAGACGAATCGTCAGAAGATAGAGCCGAGGAAAGATTGCAAGATCACATCCCATAGTGGGTTTTTGTTGGTGGGAAACGGGTAGATAAATGTCTTCCTATCCATCGATCGCAGAATGTGCCAAATGAGAAGGGAAGGGAAACAACAAGGTGTCGACATGACACTCCTGAAACCCCTATTGAATGTAGAATTCCAAGTCTAGGGAAGATACCCTCTTTTGGGTAAAACGGCAATGGAGACCAAAATGAATGGACAAAACATCAATGGCAAAATAAATTGAGGAGTCATCAGAAAGCCAGGGGCAGATGGTCTGGTTTAGATCCCTCGAAGAAAGGACAAAGGGAAGTGTTGAAAAAGATCGTTCTGAAGGGCAAAGAGCAACCCATGGAGATTGATGTCACGAAGGAGATTAAGGAGGACACTACTCTTCTCAGGGATTTTGCTTGTATTTGTCAATTTATTGGTGGCACACCGAACCACACAGGGATCAAAAATTGGATTAAGGAAAATTGGAACACAAAGGTGTTGATAAGATTCTTGTCGAAAGGGTTCTTTGTTGTGGTGTTCGTAGATGAGCAAACAAAATGCAGAATAACGGAGGATGACTTATGGTTTATGGAGGGTATGCCCCTCTATATGCAGCCATGGAACATGAATTTTGACCTGGTCAAAATGCGACCGTATGAAAAGCCGATTTGGGTTAGACTCTACAACCGATTTGGGTTAGACTCTACAATCTCCCAGTAGAATATTGGGCGGGGGGTTGCCTGGAGAAGATTGGTCGGTCTTTGGGAACCTTACTAGAGATTGATTCAAATATTTTGGATGGAGATCTGTACAAGTTTTCCAAACTTTGCATCGTGGCAATTGACTCCATCCCGAGCAAAATATGTCTCCTAGTGAATGGGGAGAGTTGGCTGCAGGACGTTGAGATTGAGGAACCACAGTTCTTCTGCATGGAGTGCGGCTCCAGAACACATAGCACTTTGAATTGCAAGATTGAGAATGCAAGGAGTTGGAACAATCAGCCTTCTGGAAATCTCCTTGGCGTCGAATCACCATGCCCATGCCGGAAGTCCCCAAAGAAAGGGTATCCACATCTGAAACAATCGGTTCAAAAAAATAAGATCTGGAACAAGGAGTTCACACACCCAAGGTGACACATAATAATAAGGATGGGATGGAATCATCTATGTTGGAACCTTCCTAGGAGGGTGGGAAGATGTTAACTGGGGTCGATGAGGTAGATGTTGCATCTAGGGAAAGTGATGACTTAGATTCAAATTCCAATGGTGAAGATGAATTGGATATAATTGATGAAAGGTACATTTCCCAATCGTCAATCAATCACTTGGGTATGGGAAAAATTGGCATCTCTGGTAATTCCAGAGGCAGGAAATCCTTTAAACAACTACAGGAAGAAGAAGCGATTGCTAAAAAATATACCAGCATTCCCAAGTTTTTGAGTACCAAGGGAGGAGTTGCCTCCCTTGGGAAACAAAGAGGATTACAACCTGGAATGTCAGGGGCCTAATGGCCCCTAAAAAATGACGTCTAGTAAGGCATCAATTACAAAAAAGTGTTAGCAGTATCATTTTGTTACAAGAAACTAAGTTAGCAGGAGAAGAGTACGAAATTTCTGAAATATTGTCATTCTTGGGAAGGTTTTTTTTCAAGACTCAATTGGATTTGCGGGTGGTTTAGGGTTGTTATGGAAGGTGGCAGAGGTATCTGTGGAAATTTTATTTGCCTCAGCACACTGGTTGGCTGCAAAGGCTTTTGATTTGGGATTAAATAAATGCTTCACGATCATTAACATCTATGGTCTGAAAAAAACAGTTGACAAAGCCCTTCTCTGGCACTCGGTCTTGGAATTCGTTCGTTCCCTTCCAAAGGATGCGGTGGTGATTGGGGGTGATTTTAATGTAATCCTTGATTTGTCTGAGAAGAGTGGTGGCATTAAAAATGTGTCGTAACCTATCCTAGATTTCAGAGCTTTCATGGAGGATTGCGGATTGGTGGACTGTCCAACAAAAAATGGAACTTTCACTTGGACAAATTGACGAAAAGACTTTACTGCCATTACGGAAAGATTGGACCATTTCTTAATTTCCCCCTGTTGGTTTGAATCAGGTTTGAAGGTGTCTGTCAGCATATTTCTTGTTTCAATCTCAGATCACTTCCCTATGGAATTGTCAGTTACTACGGGAAGTGTGACAGAAAAATTGAGTTTCAAGTTCCAAAACATGTGGTGGTGGGATCCGATCCTTTTAACTTTACTGGAACGCTGGTGGAAGGAAACAAAGGTGGGTGGCTCCATCAGTTTCATTCTGGTTAAAAAACTAAAAGTGATCAAACAAAAGTTAAGAGAATGGAATAAGGTGCATTTCCAGAACATTTTCATGGAAAAAGCAAAGTTGGAGGCAGAGTTGGAAGCCCTCAGTGAGGTAATAATAAAGAAAGGTATGTCGAATGAGGAATATGTAAAATAAAAATTCCTGAAGGAAAGGCTTGTTGAGCTTCTGAAGAGGGAGGATATTTACTGGAAGGACAAATCCTGGGAGGTGTGGTTAAGCGAGGGCGATTCCAATTCTAAATTTTTTCATGTTTATGTTATGGCTAAGAGGGCGGCCAACAAGATTGAGGAAGTTTGAGTTTATAGTGGCCAAACTGTCTGTGGGGGAGTTGAGGTTGGCAAGGTTGCTTGCGGTTTTTTTTCTAATCTACTTGGGGAACAACAACAGCAGGATTTTAATATGGAATTCCTCGATTCAATTTGCCCCAAGATTAGCGAAGAAGACAACAAAAGACTCTATGAGAAGGTTTCAAAGGAAGAAGTGCGTAAGGCATTATTCCAAATGCACCCGGACAAGGCGCAGGCCCCGATGGCTTCCCCGCAAGGTTCTTCCAAAATTGTTGGAGCTTCCTTAGCAATGAGCTCTGGAAGTTGGTTGAAGAATTTTGTAAGTCTGGGAGATTCGTTAATGACCTGAATAATTCAGTCATTGTGCTAATCCCAAAGAAGTTTGTATGTTCCTCTTTCAATGATTTCAAACCCATTTCACTATGCAATACACTATACAATATTGTGGTGAAAGTTCTAGCTAACAAACTAAAACCATTACTGGAAAAGATTATTTCAGCTGACCAAAATGGGTTTGTACCTAGTAGAGAAATATTTGATAGTATTCTGATCATTTCGGAGGCCGTTCACACTCTATGCTCAAGCAAGTAAGTAGGGATGATCATAAAACTAGATGTGAGCAAGGCTTATGACAAGGTGAGATGGCCTTTTCTTATGGAAGTAATGAAGAGATTAGGGTTTTGTAGTCATTGGTGCAAATTGATTTTCCATTGTATATCTTCGGTTCGATTCTCGATTGCTATCAACGGATCACTCCAAGGATTCTTTAGAGCAACTAATGGTCTTAGGAAAGGCAACCCGATCTCCCACTTCCTCTTTGTCATTTTGGTTGAATCCTTTAGTTGTGTAAAAAGGAGGTGTCTGCAGAGGGAGTGGCGCGGCATGCAAGTGGCACCTAATACAAAACCTGTCACTCATGTCCAGTTCGCAGATGATACTTCTCTTTTAGGGGAAGCAAGCATAAAGGAAGCCAGGAGTATAAGTCATGTGCTCTTAGAATATGAAGTTAACTTGAGGAAAAAAATGAACAGAGATAAGTCTTGCATTTTTTTCTTCAACACAAGACATCACCTACAGCAAGCAATCATTTCAATTTTGGGAATTCAAATTGGGAAATTACCATCTAAGTTCCTCGAAGTTCAAATTTTTGAAGGCTCATGTAAAGCCAACCATTGGGGTGAGGTAATTGAAAGATGTAGGAATAAGGTGATGTCTTGGAAAAATAACTGGCTTACACTGGCTGGCAGGATAACCGTGGCAAAAATGGTTTTGGCGGCAATCCCTATATACACCATGTCCTGCTTGGAAGCCCCGGCTAAAATTGAAAAAGAGTTGGAGGGAATTATGAGGAAATTTTTGTGGGAAGGCTCAAAGGAAGTTAAAAATATCCCATTGATTGGTTGGGATATAGTCTGCTTGTCAAAGGAAGATGGTGGGGCTGGGCTGCGTAAAATTCGTTTGCAAAATAATGCATTAGGAGCAAAGCTTATATGGAAAATGTATAGAAGGCCTGACAAGCTGTGGTGTCGGATCTTGCAAAACAAATATTTAGATAATGAGGACCCCTCTCAAATTTTAGCGGTAGCCAACCTGGATGGTGGTTCTACTGCTTGAAAGCACATATCGAACTGCAGGCACCTAATCACGAACCATTTATCATGGCAGATTGGGAACGGGAAGAAAGCATTATTCTGGTTTGACTCATGGAATGGTCATAAAATCTTGGCAGAACTTTTTGATCTTGACTAGTACCTCGATCACCTTCAGTCTGAATTTGGCACAAAGGTGGCGGACTACATTAGGAAAGAGAATAGTTCATTAACCGGCAATTCTTGTTGGGTCAATTTTTCAACATTACCACTCCCTAATGCTCTGGCTACTGAGATTTGCAAAGAAATAGATTGCACAGACCAATTAGACTGTTTGATAGGGAAGATTCTATTTTTTGGTGTGGTGCGTCTTCTAGGGAATACTCGGCCAAGCTTGGCTATCGACTTCAATTAAAGAAAATTAAGGACAAGTCTTGGATGGAAAGAATCTGTTGGAGGAAGGAGATCCTGCCCAAGGCTAGGGCATTCTTGTGGAAATCTCTCCATATAAGCGTTGTTTAACTGGTGAGAGATTGTAAAGGTTGGGTGTTATTGGTCCAACACGGTGCAGCCTTTGCAAACAGGAGGAGGAGAATATAGATCATTTGCTTTTATCCTGCCCTTATGTTGCGTCATGTTAGGATTGGTTGCAAAAAACTCTCAATTTTATCAGCCCAAGGCATTGCACGCTTTGGGACTTTATGGCAAGCTGGCCAACTATGATTAAGAATGGGTTCTGGAAAGGAATTTGGCTTATGGCGCCATCATTGGTGGTATGGTACATATGGAAGGAGAGGAATAGATGCGTTTTAAAGGGATTTCTTTAAACCGAGATCACCTCTTGGATAAGATTCAGCTGGCTATCATTGAGGCAGCGAATAATAGGATCATTATGGGCTCCAAATCCAAATTCTCAAGGTGGGATGAAGAAATCATGAAGACATGGAGCGGGCTCAGAATACTGATCTCTAGACATCCACCTACAACAAAAGTGAATAGGAAAGATATTTTTTGGACATACCTGGTAAGGTTAAAATGGAAATTAAACTTCGATGGGGCAACAAAGGGCAACCCCGGTAATGCGGGGGCGGGTTGTATAATTCAGAACTCAAAAGGTGAGTGCATCTAGGCTACTTCGAAGAATTTAGGCGTGTGCACTAATAACATCGCTGAAATGGAGGCTCTTTAGCTTAGATTGCAAATATGTATCTAAAATGGTATTGATGCCGTCAAAATTGAGGGGGATTCTATGCTCTGTATAAATGCAATTACCTTTGGAAGCTCCCAAAATTGGTGAATTAATGATTGGATCAATCTAATCAAAGAATCTTTAGGAAGGCTATCAGATATACTTTGTCGCACGTTTATAAAGAGGCATATCAGGCTACAGATCTTCTGGTGAACTCGGGGGTGGTGCAATTTGAAAAAGTTGTAATGGGCTCGACAACATTACACTTGCCGGGTCTGCAAGAAGTGATCTCAAAAGATATTATGGGTTGTCGAGCTACAACATTTGTTCCTACCAAGAGCTTGTGATTCTTATGGCAAGAGGGTGACTAGATTACCGTACTGGTTGGATGCGATTCTGGAAAGATTTGGGATATGATGTGTATGGCGGGTATCTAATGTCCATTGGTTTCTTGGAACTGCCCCTGTGGCTATATAGTGGTGGTCTCCATGTTCATGTTTTCTGTATGTGGAAGCTTCAGTGTTTTGGTTGATGAGTGAATATGGTATTCCAATTTGGGTTACTCTGTAGTGCTTTAAGGAAGCCATGCATGTGCAGTGCAGGAGACTTTTCACAATCCAAAACCAGGAGATACGTAATGTTGTTGTGGATCTGGTTTCTTCTTTCTTGAACGTCAATCAACACTGGTGCGATGGGAAAATATATGAGGTGTTGATTGGTGCTTTGGTCGATATCACCGAGTCCAGAGAACACGCGGTGGAGCGGATAGACAAGTTCGTGGCACCGGTGAATGTTCAAGTTGTTGCCAACGCTACGCTGGAAATGAGGATGGATGGTTGGGTGAGTTTCCTGCGAGTATATTTTGATCCTGCAATATTGAGCGACGAGGAGGCCGATGGTAGTGATATGGATGCGGCTCGTAGGGAGACCTTAACAAACTTCATGGTTAACTCTTGGGAGGTCTTCCGAGTTGGGGTCATGAACTCTGATATGGCAGGTTTTACAAGATTTATGGACTCAAGTCTCTCTTGGATGGGTGAAGGCAGCTTGAACAAGCTAGTTAGGCTGGGTGACCTTCTGGCAATTATATACCAGCTTCTGGTTGACTAGTTTTTTGGGTTTTCTCTCTACTTTTTATGGGTGTTTTATGGCATTTAAATGCCAAATTTCCTTATGTACTTGGGAGCTACCCCCTTTTGGTAGTACTCATCTATAAAAAAAAAAAAAATTGAATTTACTATTTAAGATAGATGTCTCAAGATATATATTAGATAAATATATTTAACATATATATGCTAAAAAATCTAAAATGTAAAATATTAATTCAATAAATAATAGAAACCATAAGAAAAATTAAAAAATTAAAAAATTAAATAAAAATAAATTATTTACTTTAGCTTATACTTGAAGAGCCCCTATTTTAAATGGGATAAGAGATAATTTTCCTATAAAAAATTGGCAAGTACCTCTTTTAGAAAAATAAATCTTATCTAAAAATTTTCTATTTCATATGTTTACTCCCTCATGTAATATTATAATTCATTATATTTTGTTGTACCCAAACCATTTTTTTTTTTGCAAGGAATTTTGCTTAAAATGGTCTAAACCTTGTTAAAATGATGTCAAAACATAGTTTTTGGGCAAATCAAGTATGGACTTTGAGTCAATTTGGTGTCAAGAAGATACTAGTGAAATTTGAGAAAATTTGAAAATTATGGTTTCAAGCACCCCTGTTTCAGGTCGTAAAACCCTAAAAATTGAAACTTGTCAAAATTGGCTGAAATTATTTTTGATTGGCTTATTCACATCACGATCACAGTGCTAAAGTTAGTTTCAGTTAAAAGTCAGTTTAAGCCTGGCAGATAGTTTTCACTTTTTTAGGAGAAAAGTTAGGACCTTTGAGGTTGTCAATGGCAATTGGCTAGTATCAAGTGTCAAAATCTAAGCCTAAAACTCAAAGCAGAACATTCTATGATGAAATATGTTGAAAGAGATGTTTCATGACGAAGGGGATTTTTGAATGGCGAAAATTGGAAAAAACATTCTAAGTCTAGAAACATTTCACTTTGTAACATGGGAGACGCTTGCGTAATCAACATGCAAATCAACTTTATAGTGTTTGTACATGTGAAAGTGGTGAAATACAGTCACACACATGCGTCAGTAGCAGTAATGCTTCTACATGGTCAACTCAGCAGCCAAAATGGTGTTCACAGAGTGCGAAATGGAGGAAATATCACTTCTAGAGCAAATTTGCACCCTTGTAGCTTAGGGACGCCCTTCAATTTGGAGGCTCAAATTTAGTTGTTTCTGGTTGCAGATACATTCATTCTCTTTGGTTTTTAGTCAACTTTCCGACAAGCTATCGAGCAAGTTCATCTGGGTTGCGAAACTCTGGAAATTGAAGGCGGAAGCAGAAGGTACAATGAGTTTTCACATCACAAAGACCATCAAATTTGTAGTTTTTGTGCCCCTGTAGCCTAGGGACACCCTTGAATTAGACCTTTCAAATGATGGAATTTGCAGAATCCATTTTTGGGGGATCTTTTCTGATTCAGCCTAGTTTCATGATGCACCCGTTCGCAAGACAATCAAATGTGTTGAGTGATTGTGGTAGTTGTTCTAGCGAGCACATAAAATAGAGGGTAAATAAAAGTAAAAATATCAAACTATACCTCTATAGGCCAAGGGCGCCTAGCCTTTTGGCCAGCTAGATGAGGTTTTTGGTAGTTGTCATCTTCATTGTTCAGAATAGGATGTCATTTAATTGCAATCCTAAACATTATTTCATGTATCTCCTAAGTCCTTGGAAAGTGTTCCCCAACATTAGGATTAGAAAGAGATTAAATTTGAATGAAATGAACATGTTAATTAACATTTGTAATTAATTCTAAATGATAGGAACATGTGAGAGCATCCAAGATGAGTTCCTAAATAATAAGAGCACATGGGGCACCCACATGGAAGGTGCAACCCACCTTAAGTTAAGTTAATTGTTTGGAGAAAAAGATAACACTTCAGTAATGCATGTAAAGATCCTAGAAGTTAGGGATTGATGTTTACATGCATGAAGTTCAGTTCATATCAATTCAATTCAGTTCAGTTATGACTTAGTTATCTTCAGTTGCATGTAGTTAGTTTTAGTTGAATGCTAGTTGACTTTAGTTGACTTGGAATGCATGACTAATTACTTGAGTTGCATGATAGATAACAGGTGATACATTCAGTTAAGTGGGGATGATCAATCATGCATCCTGTTTGCATGAATTGATGGAGAGATATGTTTCAATTAATAGAGATTGACTTGGACCCACCTTGGGCGCCCAAGTTGGCATCTTGGAGTTAACACTTTTGCATGATAAGATATTTTATAAGGTTGAGCTAAGTGTGCTCATTCTTGGGTGCCAACTTTGAGGATAAGCTTAGAAGATATCTTCGGAATTAACGTTAAGTTATGACTTCAATTTGGGACGCCCAAATGGATGAAGGACTTGTTTTGACATTATTCTTCACTGTAGAACTCTACTTGCAAAAAATAGGCATGGGTTTTGTGAGATAAGCATTGTGCTTTGTAATTGTAAACTCTTTGGAGTTTACAAGGCTCATTATTGTCTATTTATTGCAGCAAGTTGAAGAGAGTTTATCATATTTTATTGCAGGTTGTGAAGAAAAATTATTGAAGGAAAAAGAAGCATCTCAAGTAAGGATTGATAAAGAATTATTGTAATCTTATTCTAAGGTTAAATAATACAAGCACTACTGATTCTGGTGGTGGAGTTTTTTCCCAAAAGGGTTTCTCCATGGTATATGTTGTGTCACTTCTATCTTCTGGTCTTATTCTTCTACAATCTTCTATCTACTTCTACAAATAGTAAAATGAATCTAAACAGATAATCATCCACAAAGAAATTGTAACAAAGAACACTTAATTAGATCTACAATATAATAGTTTTACAAAAAAAATTAAGCTACATAATTACCTCCATTTTCAACATTCATGAGACCTATGTAGAATCCTTCTAGCTATTCAGTTAATCCAACTGTCAACCCTCAAGGTTTGTTAGTCACTCGTGAGTGAAAGATCAGCGGAAGATACTAAAGAATGAAAACAAGCATAAAAATGGCTAAGTATGGAATTTGCATACTCCCTTGAAAAAGGCACCCTTCTACTAGAGGTCTTAAAAGCAGTTTTCTCACTTCGTCACTTCCAGGAACATCTCTTCTAAGTTGTTCTAGCTTCGCAATGAGATCAACGGTGCGTACATTGAAGTAATCCAATGCCCGATGTCAAGGGTCAAAGTACAGCGTTCAGCTAAAAGTTACAAGTTGCAAAATCATTCTCAAGATGGCAATTACGCCTCTGTAGGCTAGGGGTACCCTTGCTTTTGAGGCCTTTAATCCAACTTTCAGACACCTTACATACAGTCATTGTTTGCAGAATTCTTCTAGCTACGCGATGGATCCAATATCCAGTAGATGGGATTCATCAAACACCGATAGCAGCAGATTGAAGCACGAAATGGAAAATCAAAGATATGGTTGTCTGGTAGCCTGTATATTATTTTAATGAAAGGGGCGATCCCACAATAGTGGTTTACAATTTTTGGCCAAACTGGACACTGGAATAATTTTTTTTAACTAAATATTCACTTTTGGGTAACTATAGCGGCTAAACCGTGAGGAATTTGAAGATGGTGCAAACTAGAGTTTTGACACATTTTTTCTGTAGATTCTAAATATATTTTTTTCAAGTTTTTTGGAATCATATTGCACTTCTTTTTCCATCTCCCTCGAAAAATAATTTTTTTCAGAAAACAACATTTTAAAAAAGTGATGCTCACCGTATAACACATAACTTTTTTTCCATGAAGGGTAAAATTATAATTCTTTCGAATTTAGATTTTTAGCTCTGATATCTAGTGCTTCCACTTGGTTAGATATTTTCTTGTTGAATATTTTTTCTTTAATCAAGTTTCAAAGTCAAATCAATTACAATTCAGACATAGCGCGACTGTATAATGCGTAACTTTTTTTGTAGGTATCAAAATTCAATTTCTATTTTTTTTGTTGGATCAAGGACTTCAATATCTAGTGCACTCATATTTTTAATTTTTTTTTTTTGATAATCTACTATTTTTCCACATGTGCAAAACAATGAGCTTGATTTGGGTGGCATTACATTGAAAAAAGGAAATAAAAATAAATACATAATGGTCAAAATTCCATTTGTTCAAAATTCTGCTGGAAAGCTTATAGGACTACGCATTTGCAAAAATAAATTTTGAAATGAATTCGTTTGATCCATAAAAGTAAATAAAATATGGTTTTGCTCCCGGCATTTTGATAGGTGTAAAGGAGACTCCATTATAGGTATGGTTTAAAACTAGCGGGGTTCTATCCAAGGGGGTTTGATCTAAGGTAGTTTTATCAAACCCTCTTCAATTGGAATGCTTTAAATGGAACTTTTTAAGGCTTAAATCATTATATTTTCTAAAAATATGTGATTTCAGCAAAAATCAGAATCTCCCAGAAATTGTAAACCACTATTGTGACAACACCCAAAGGCGACTTTTATTTTGAGGCATTAGACGTAGTTTTTAATGATTGCAGTTCCCAACAAACATTTCATCTTAGTAGTTTTGGCTTTGCAGTGGATGTGTCAACTTAGCTCTAGCATCAATCAAGCACCTGAAAATCAGAGCTCAACAAAGGTGACTGTGACGTTTTCAATGAACTATAAAATAGGAAGTTAGCTAAAAATCTCAACTTTTGCTAGGGGATGCCTGGAGAGTCAAACTTGGACTTTTCAAAATCAGTAAAATATTCTAAGCATACCCAAAAGGAGAGATTTCAGTTAACTCAATTTAAATTTTTAGTTTCAGCATACTAGCTATAATGGAGCAATTTTTCTTAGTATTTTAATATTGGCGCCTTTTTGAGACACAATTGAAAATTTGCATGGTGAGACTGAATATTTTAATATTTTAAATATTTTGAAACTCCAAGTCATTTTTTGTTGAGCGAGTGGGGTCCAATCAAATAATTCCTTTTCAAGTCAGGGTTTCATCCTCGCAGTTGGCTCCATAAACCTCAAAATTCTTTATTTATTGCAAGATGGTGTCCATTTCTCTCATTGCAGGTTAAAGAGCAAGTGAATTTCTTCATTTAGCAAGAAAATTTCTTTAGCAATCAACATCCAAAGGCACTCCAAATATTGTTTTTCAAATTTCCTTGCAGATACATGTCCAGATTAATCAGCAAACTCCAGATAAGCATGGTGACTTTTGTAGAAGCAGAAACATAAAACTTCTATCTTTTCTCTTAAATTCTTCTATTCTTGTCTTAGGTTTTCTTCGCATGTCTAAGATTTGGTGACTTTTGACAATTTTAACCATCTGGGTTGGTTGTGCACGGCTTTCTCTACAAAACCCATGTAGAATTTTTCAGAAGAAATTGCCTCGAAGCTTCAATTCTCGAAGCTCTAGTTTTCTCAACTGAAATTCCTTTGCATGGTAGAGTAAAAGTCAATATTTTTCAAAACGAAGGATTTGGGTTGTCTTAGAATCATTTTCTGAACAAAACCCATATTTGAGTTTTTCTTAGGAAAAAGAAAATTCCTCGGCCCTATGCTACCCAGTTACTTTTTCAGAAAAGCTTTTGCATGTCAAGCTAAAAGGCATTTTTTAAAATTCTGACATTGTAGGACATGTGCAGATGTTTTACTTTAAAACGTCGCGAATTTTGCGAAATTGCCCTCAGAGCCGAACTATTGCGGCCTCCATCGGAATCACATTTAGCTTCGAAGATTGTCAAAACATAATCCAAGTTCTGATGGTGATCCAAGCGGTGAGTTTTAGAATGCATGCCATAGGTGAATTCTAGGAACTGAGTCCGTCGCGGTTCATGACTTCATTCCGGAGCAGTTGGCAAGTTTGTATAAAGTGCTTCGAAGCTATCAGTAGATTCAGGATGTCGGCAAGCCTTTAAAACATTGAAGAAGGTTAAAGGTTGCTAGAGGAATTGGATTCCTCCTATTTTAATTCCAGTGCCAAGTCACGTTTTAACGCAAACATTTACAGAGTTCCTACCGAATGAGTTCAAATAAGTGATGAATGAAGGTGATTTGGATCTTGGGCTGGGATGAGAGGAGTGTTGTTGTTCTCAACATCAAATGGTTTTGGTCAATTACCATGGATGGAATTATTGAAAAGAGCATTCAATGTTGCTAAGGACATATGTCCGAAAAAGGCTAATGAAAAGGTGGCTGGTAGGAAAACTCAATTGCCACACAATGTGAATTAAATTGAAAGAGTTTAAATATGAGTCGCATTGATTTTGATCACTCTTCTTAATTGCTTTTTCAATCATGTAGATGCTAATAAATTCCAGCCTTGGATGTACGACATCGTTGCTCAAATTATCTCCAAGCGAGAGCATTATGACTTAGCCTCTCTAATCAACGATGTTCTCCACATGTAGATTATTGGTTTCCTAGTTGCCCACCAATTTCATATGTTTTGTATCTCGTATACTTGATTGCCTACCAAGGTCAATTTAGAGGGTTGAACACAGTGGGGATTCTCAGTGTACAAAAGGTTTATCAATATTACGATTAGCTTGAGTTCACAAATTCTGAGCGGCATTTCAAGCGTGTGCAAGAAGCATTCTTGATGTACACAGTGAGAAACCTAGACCAAGAATTGCATGTTCGTGTCTCAGTTGTTGCCAAAGTAGCAATGGTAGAATGGGCAGACTAGCTCATTTGGTTCCCTACCTACACTTACATTTGTGTCTGTGCATGTACAGGAAATTCAACTATGCTACCACACTATCCTTCAGATAGAACGATTTTCATGGAGTGAGGCAATTGTATGACATTCATTCACGTTTGCGCCACAAGTGTAAGCCAGCTGCCAACTTTCCATTGCAAATGGGAATCTACTGATGCAAGACAACAATTGATGCCAAGGCTGCAAGTTAGGAGTTAGAGAAATTTAATCTCAAGTACCTCGTTAATGCACACACATATGACCCTTGGGGTTGTTATTTAGCACGCCTTGGTGGTCTCCCTTACCATAAGCCTACAATGGAGGATTACTAGGTTAACTACGAGATTGATTTTGAGGTGCGTCGATGCAGCTACAACAAATTCACCCTCTCACATATTTATTTCTTCATGTCAATGGATGTGGAAGGATTTTCAGATGATGATGGGGATGTACTTCCTTAATTCTTTAGGGAACAGGTTGATACACATCCACTTCCATCTGTCAATTAGTTTTCCAAGGAATATTCATTTGTCAAGGAGATATCAAGTAGAGTTATTCAGAACAGCATACTCTACCTGGATAGCAAGAAGACAAGGAGGGAAGTTATGCCAAGAACAAAGCCACCACCGGTGGATGTTTCACTGCCATCCTCGTCAAAACTAAAACAAAAGAAAAGAAGAAATCCTCCTAAAAGGAATAAAGTGCCTAACAATTCAAAAGGGAAGGAAGTTGTTACAGAAACACATGTGGAGATAGTCACGAATACAGTTCAGAGTTTTCTAGAGCTAGAGGTTCAGCCTCCCATGCCATCACCAACACCACAGTAGTCTCGAGTTCTGGTTCACATTGATTTGGACCTAGACTCACCACCACGTAGTGATACCTCTACACATTCACACTCATTAGAACTTCCTATGACTAGCATAGACCCTTCCAATGAGATTAGTCGAGACTCGTCTTGGCTTGAGAATCAGGTGGGTAGGAAGAGGAGGAAGCCATCTTACATACTTGATCACTTAGACTTTGATCATGTCTACCAGGATACGCCAAATAAGAGAATCAAAAAGTAAGTTCATGTAGAGAGGAACGCTGACAAGGAGATCATAATAGAGACCGTTGCACCTCCAAAGGGTTACAAGAGCTTGAATGAGGTAGAAGTTGAAGACTTCGATGTGATTAAGTTCAACCTTGGTAGGAGCACATGCCAAACAGAGGTTGATTTCCCTCAGGTTGTAACGGATAGCATAAAGGATAGGGTGATAAAAGACGGAGAGGAAAAGGCAGCCCTCAAGGCAGAAATCCAACAGCTTCGTCAGTATATCTCTAACCTCGTGCATAGAATAGAAAATGTCACCGCTTCACTCCCATTAACGCTAGAGTTACCAGCAAAGTAGAATTAGTTGAATCAGCTAGTTGTATATGGGAAGCGCTTGGTAGACTGGGAGGAAGAATTCGTCACAAGGGGGCGCTTTGTACTCACAGAGTTGTATCAGTTGAGGTACAATGCCTGCGAACTTTTTCTACGGATCTAGGATGAGGAGCGAGACTTGGTGGTTGACAGACCTAGAGATGAAATCATGATCTCTCATGTGAGGATGGTATATGACTCGGTCACTGATGAAGAAGATAAAGAAGCTATTTTTACTTGGAGGACATAGTTGATCTTCAAGGAAAAAATACAAGATACAATGGCTTTAGAGTTGGCTAAGAGCAGAGAACACATGACTAGTGCACTTCAGGACGTGAGAACTTTCATGTCTTGAGTTCCTTGCCAATATCAGAGTGAGGGTGGTGAATACGTCGAGCTTACTAATGTTCAGTCAGATTTGCAGGTGCTCATCCATGGTATTTTTAGTGGGGATTTTGTTGGCTATAAGTTAGATCAACTTACAATCATGTGTCAATGTTATTTGATGAGGTGATCAAGAGTAGAGGAGAACCTTTAGAGCCAAATCACAGGCGGTGAGGAGATGCTGCGAAGACACAGTGTGCTAAGATAGAGTATCAGTGCTCCAGATGGTGATGCAGTCAACAACCTCATGGAGGGGTTACTTGCTTAAGATCATGGCCAGTGAACTCCAAATCAGGGCGTCCCACCTTTAAAGGATAGACATCAGACATAGTGGTTAACTCGATGCTTCTTTCTGAGTTAACTTGTTGTTCCACCTTTCATGTTATGTTTGTCTTTGAATCATCAATGTACAGTTGGAGTTTTCATTTAGTTATCATTTCAATAAGGACGTGCATGTTGCACATGTCCATTTAGTTTAGTCTTGTTTCAATTAACCGATGGTAGTTTTCCAGTTAACTATATAGTTTCATTTATTTAGGGTTTAGCAATAAAATCTTGCATGCTTGCAAGACTGTGGTTGACTCAAGGTGATTTTAGGGTTCCCTACACCTTTGATGTCTATAAATAAGATCTCTTTGCTCATTTGTAATTAGCTTTTGCACGTGATAGCATACATGTTGAGCAACCTTACCTATAGTATTGCTATTTTGTATCTGTTCAATGAACTTTTATTATGATAATAAATAGTTATGCAGCCTTGCCTAAATGTTATTATTATGGTACTTGTTCACCTTAGTTAAATGGAGTGGCTAGTTTGATCATTTATTGTATGTGTGTCTTGCCAATGCAATTTGTTGTCCTAGTTGGCTTTCTTATGTTATGTTTAATAATATTTGTTTCATATATACACCTCGGATAGGTGTTGTCACCTCATTGGGAATTTAGAAGTGAGGATTGTCATTTAAATGTTGTGCTAATAATATTTCTTTTAGCTTACACCTCGGATAGGTGTCGTCATCTCCTTGGAAATCCTAACTTAAAGATTATCGTAAAACCATTCCTGCTCCTTTTTCCTCATGCTCTGTTTTCTTGAGGAGAATTGGATAGATTAAAGATTTTAGTTTAGATGTAGTTAGAGATCTATGAAACCAAAAAATCCTTAGTTGCAACGTTCTTGATTTTCTTAACCTTGTGCCTCTTCTAGCTAAGACAAAAAGATAGGAGTTAGATTACTTTACTTTTTCACGCACATCAACAAAAGAGGGAGCTTCCCCTCCTAATTTAAAGAGAAATCATTATGCACTATGCATAGCTATTTGTACCAACTTGTACTCCAGAGGTGCTAATTGTTACGCCAACATATTTATATAAAGATAAATTATTTTTACTTTTATATTTTAATTTACTTTAATGATAAATATCAAATTTAAATTTTTACTTCTGACATAATATTATAATTCATTACATAAAGATAAAACTATTCATATTTTTTTATTTTTTAATATTAAGTTAATTATAAATATCAAATTACACTTTATATTATTATCATAGTGTATAGGAGTAAATTTGCACCCTATGTGCAAATCCCCTTTTTGCCTTTATCCACCTTAGAAAACCAAGTTCGAAGGCTTAATTTCAACTAAGCTTGTTGCTTTCATCACACTTGGCCCCTATTTTGAGCATCGGTGGAGGTGATTCTTTCGGGGATGCCTATGCGGTGCGCAAACGTTTGTATAGCATGCTTACGTCCCTAGTAGATTCTTGCGGCTGAACCTACAAAGGCGTTACACTTCTCATTGTGAGTCAAGTTGTAACGCCCCCTTCGGCCGACCGACCCAAATATGGTCATTTTTCTTCATATCCTCTTCAAATTCATCCCTTGAACAAGCATTTCATCCTCTAAGAATTTAGTACAACTCCTTCAAGTATTCTTCAAGCATTTAGGCAGCATTTCAAGCATTCCATTACAGTAAAAGATTCACTCCATCACTTCAATAGAGCATGTTTGGGACCACACCATTGCAGCAGAGGCTCAAGTACTCTCATTTCCTCCCCCAAGCAGCCTTGAGTGCTCTTGGTGGAGGTGGCAAGCTTCCCTCTCCTCTCCTCTATCACTTGGTTGAGTTAGCACACTTATTATTTTGTAATTTTCTTGGTGCTCTTAATTATATTTCTTTCTTTATCTCACTTTCTTGGTTGTCCGTGGAGGTGGAAACACCTAAATGGGGGTCTGACTGAGGTAGACCCCTATACAGCCACCCAATATTTTCTCTCTTCTTTGTGTGTAGGTGAACGTGCTTTCAAGGAGCTAGCTAGTGAACGAGTTTCTTTGTGAGGTCCTCCTTGCCACCTTTACTCTCGCATTTTTTCTTTATCACATTAGAGAGTATTTAGTTTACTTGATCACATTATTTTGGCCCTTTAGTAGTAGTTAGCTAGGCCATTAGCTCATTTTCTTAGGTTTGACCTTGTCTCTGTTGTTCTCTAGCCATACGGATGCCAGCGCACTTTAGAGACGCCAACACACCGCATTGTCATCCAAGGACTGCACTTTCATCCTCAGGCAAAGAGCTTCCTAGGGCGTACTGTTGAACCTAAAAACTGGCTTGCCTAGCCCCATCTTGCATTTTGGGTCTGAAGAGTGGTTGAAGGACCTCATAGTCCTCATCATTCTCATCCCACACCCCTTTAAGCTAAGGTAAGTTAGGGAATCCTTCCGCATCTTGGCCCTTCGTGAACTGGGGCCTTGCACATGGTGGTCCCCCCTCTTAAATTTTTGGTGAACCTAACGTGAACCATTTTGGTTTCGCTTTTGTGATATTGACAGTTCCTTTCCTCGTACTCTAGGAGTGTTGTAGGTGTGAGTGTTGTGAGGCTGTCACCTTGCAACCCAACCTACGACCACTAGTTGGCATAGTTGGAAGGTTCCAAAGGTGTTATATAATAGAACCTTAATTGGGTCATTTTCTTATCCTTTAACCTTTAGGGACTTTATGGAAGCATCGTCTACTGTGTGTAATGGACTCCTTCCTACATCAACCTAGCCCCTCTGCGCAGCCTATGGACAATGGTACTGGTAAAACTTTCACTTCGCAGGACCTGCCTATGGGTTTTAACAGAGAACCATCTCCTCTCTACATTCTTACATGGATCAATGGAAACATTGTAGCAAGTGTTCTCGTTGATCTGACGTCACAAGTAAACATAATAATCGAGGAGATTATGCTGATCAACTTCTTACATAAGGATGGGTACGATGCACCTATGAGTACCATCCACACACATGACGGTCTTTTTGTGCCCCCTTTAGGTAGTATTTTCCTGTCGATCTTGGTTGGACCTAAATTTGTGAAACTCTTGTTTGACATCATCCCTGGGTCTGAGCTCTTTAGGGTGAAGTTGGGTATCCCTTGGTTGGTGGCTATGAATGTGGTGCCCTTGATTGTGTATAATTGTCTAAAGTTTATCCACGTGGGTTTCATGCATGTAATTCATGACACTGGTTATAGACCACCGGTTACTCGTGGTAGCTACTCCTTGGACCACTCTTGGCCTACACCCGTTGGTCCTCTTTTGCTTAGGACAAACCTTCTACACTGAACATATCAAAATTAGAAGAAAGGGCGCTTGAGGCTAAAAGTGAGATACCCTTCCTCGCCTTATGTTGTTTCACATAGGGCTTGCTTAAAAGTTGATAGCGATGTCACTAAGGCATGAAGGAAGGAAGAAGAGAAGCGGTCTCGAGATCCTCCTTCCTCCTCTTTCACTGGTCAATCTAGTGCTTCTTCTCACTCTACTGTGGTACCATCGGATTCTACTCCTCACTTGCATGAGAATCCTATGGTGCCCACTTGGTGAAAGCCTAAGTGTCCTGTCTTCAAACTTCTTGTTCTATTGATGGAGCCTAGACCCATTTGGTATAACAAGAAGGTCTCCCATGGAGAATCCTCTTTGTATCGACCTCTGCAACCTCCTACCGCTCTTGCTCCTAAGGTAGTGAATGAGAAGAGGCCTACCGCCAAGGCTCTTGAGCCGACTCCTCCTATCGCTCCTCAACCTATCCCTCCTACTCCCGTTCAGGAATTTATTCCTCCATCGGAAACGATTGTAGTGGGCATTCCCATGGTTGAGCAAGATCCTTCCGTTCCTTCACATTCTCTGGCCTCCAACTCCAAGAGTCATAGAAACTGCCTTTCATGCAAGTGCAAGCACTGGCGAAAGGCTCTCTTGGATGAGCAGGCCGCCTCACAAAGGAAGGAGGAAGAAATGACCACCCCTGGTTCAAGGCCTCCCATAATGTCTTCCTCTCCCCTTCCTTTTGCTTCTCTTCAATTTGGTCTCGTACTGCTCCCGGCTTCCGTTGTGAGTGTGAATGCATCTAACCCCAAGTGAGTACAGGTGTTCATCACTCCTTCTGTGGAGCCACCTCTACTAATGTTTGTTCTGAATATCCATCCTTTCCCAAATCCCATGGATATGATTAATACCTCATTTGTATTTGTCGCGGTTCTTTCCTCCTCTTTCTCTGCACTTCTAGCCTCATTTGTGGGGAGTTCATCTCCTCCGATGAAGCATAAGATGGATTGTGGTCTTTCTAGCAGTGGACATCAGAGGAGCCCACCTTGTCCACAAGGTGGCCCCCTTGACTTGTTTTGTCTTGGTGACGGAACCAGTCCCAGCCTCCCTTGAGTTTGTCACCGCTCCCAAGTCATTTGGCGAGCCTAGCAATGAATCTTAGGCATAGCCTGCCCTGGCCACTAAGGTTAAACATGGTGCTCCTATAGGGTGCATGTTTAATTCCGTGGATGAAGTTTCAGCCTTATCAACTATCTTTGTGAAATCGTTGACCTTAGCTCCACAAGAGCTAGGTGAAGAAGACCTTGCAGGGGCTTCTTCCTTAGCCCTTGTTGCAGGAAGGTCGGATGCTCCTCCTCTCAACATCCCACAATTCCAGGCTCATCCTCCTTCCCCCTATGATGATCTAGATTGGGAAGTGGATGACCTCTTGGTCGATCAGTGTTAGGGGGAGGCCTCTTCTTGATCTTGTGTGTGTATCGTGATGTGTTCCCCCGTGCTCATGCTATGTGTGCCTAGATGACCCTCGTCACCCCTGTTGGTGCTTGGATACAGGCCTAGTTTTTGTGTCATAAACCTTCTTCTATTTGTATGATCATTCGTCCATGTTTGTGCTTGATTTTCGATAAATTGGGGACGATGCAAAGCGTTGGGGGCATTTAGGCTTCCCTTCCATGTTGACCCAATTTTTTTATTTTTACTTTTTCTTCTCATGCATTCTTCACATGGCCTCTTATAGTAGGGGGTTGATGACAATTCATTTATATACTATTACTATACATACATATATATTTATGATCAATTCTGACCCTAAAATATCAGGCTACCCCTGTGTCCTTTATTTTTATTTTTCTCTTTTTCTTCCTCTTTATCTCTTTCTCTTCTTTGCTTGAGTTGTCCCTCTCATGTGTGACAACACCTTTTCCTTAATTTTTTGATTTTCAAAAAATGCATTCATTACCAACAAATCTTTTCTTGAAAATCTCCGCAAACTCTTCTTCAGAATCGCATTCTCAACTTGGAACCCTAACTGTAGACACGTAAAATATACTGATTAACATTGTGCATCTGATCCTGACTTACTAACATCATTTCTTCCTGAATCATCCCTCAGTCTAACCATTTAATCAAATTCCCCTATCTGATTAAATTCATCAACTTTCATCCATTAATTAAATAAATCGTTTTGTCTAAATAAGTCACTCTTTTGTTAATTAAATCAATTCATATGATCTAATTGTCCCTATTTAATTAAATAATCAATTTATTTGATTAAATCTCTAAAGTCTATCCATCAAATTAAATAAATTAAAACCTTATTTGATTTAATCTAACACCATCTCTTTTAATTAAATAAATCAAAATCCTTATTTAACCAGCCTCTTATCATATTCCTCTCTTATTTGATTTAAATAAATCCA
>VDFB02024185.1:0-13672 GCA_007258455.2 Sequoia sempervirens
TCTTTTTCATGCCTTCCATCCAATATTTTCCATAATATTTATGTTATATTATTTCTGATATGCATTGTATCAAACAAATGCACAATTTGTAGCTGTTCATAGTAGGGCAACCTACTAAATTATGCGAGATAACACTACAGTCCACATGGAAACCCTGACCATTAATGCCTTGATGACCTTCATAAAGCATATAAGTTAAACAAATTAACAACAGCAATCATTGTCAATTACAACATGAGTAAACACAACACAATATAAAAATATAAATTCACAACATATCATATATGATAGATAAACAATTTGATCTGATGTATAACCTTGACGATTAATTCTATTATATTCCAACTTCCATAGGCGAGGTGTCATTCTTCGTGGTTTTGATGTAGTCTCTTCTTTCCCATTGAAAAGATATTTTTCAGTAGTTCAATACTTAAGATTTCTATGGAGGATGTGCCTATACTCATCAAACACCTGCTTTCCTAAACTTGTTGAATGACGATATTTCATCTTTGGACCACAAATTAGACATGCAAATTTTCCCTTTGTTTGAAGACCTGCAAGATCATATATAATTGGATTAAATATGTCAACTTTTATAATTATATATAATGAATAGACTATTTTAAAAATATGCATGATATCTACTTCATAAAATTAAATATTGTTAAAGTGCAGTCGAACATTATAACATACCACAAAAATGTGTTAGCCCTGGGGCATCATGAATTGTCCATACAAGCATTGCATGGAATTGGAATTGTCTTTGTCCTATTGGTCTAGAGACGTCATACATAGTGACACTATTCCATAACTTTAGTAACTCGTTGATAAGAGGCTCGATATATACATTCATATCTTTAACTTGGTACTTACCTGGTTGAATGAACATAAACATTACATAATTATTATAACCATTTTACTGCAATATATATATAAATTAATGTACATGACTATAGAATGAAAAAAATATAAGTCATTATGCAACAAATAAGACAAATGAGATGCTACTACGTTAAAGAAAATTGATGTAAACAAATACCTAGAACAATCATTGACAACATTATGTGCTCCCTCTTTATTGACATCCATGGAGGAATGTTATTGTTGATAACAAAAACAAGCCCTGCAAGATAAATGGGTAGACTCTGTGGATTGACACCATCACATCCCAATGAAAGCACGAGATTGTAGGAGTTCTTCTTTAAAGTGTAGCCATTTTTCCTCCATGTCCCTAAATGCAAAACCATCTGTAGGAATTTGAAGAATGTCATCTCCACTTCTATTCCATGCATGATAATCCATCAATTGTGCTAAGCTTTCACACCTAAATAATCATTGCATACGTAGAATAATGGGAATATAACAAAAGAACCTTCACGAGGCACCTTTTGTTAGTTGATCTTTTCCCCGATGCTCTACTAATATGACATTCACGGGCTTTACATTTGCAAATTCTTGTTGTTTATGGCATATAATATGTCCATTGGGACATGCATCCATATATTGCTTGATACTCCATTTCAATATCTTTCATAATGATAGATAAATCTTTGTATGAGTGAGGTAAAATATTTGATGGTGGTAACAAAATTCACCAATCAATCTACAACAAAAAATAATTTGTTAATAGAATGTAATGGTACATAATTTCATCTTTTATTTCTGAGAGTGATGAACTAACAACAATTAAAATAGATGAAAAAGGAGGTAAGCATATATGACATACCTTAACATTGGTAGTGCTATGTTGATAAACCATTCATAACCTTCAAGTTCAACAACAACAATGACAGAGAAGAGAGTTGTTTGGGAGCCCCTTCATAAAGGGGGCTTTCGTATGCCTTCTCAAGTACAGGTAAATCATGAACATCATCAAAGTCATCTTGATCATCATGATCAGCTCTGCCACTAAATGTGTCATGGATCAATGTATTTGTACCATCATCTTCAACTGTGTTTTATGGCGCATGATCATTAACTTCATCTTCGATATTCATAGCTCCATGTTCGTCCACTTGCAAAACCACATTCTTTGAGCCATGATAATCCATCTCATCTACCCTAGGGCGCCCCACCTTTATAATAATGATAGACACAAATAAACCATGATCATGATCAAGTGATTATATATATATATATAATGTTAAAACGATATAAACATTTACAAATTCAATCAATATAAACACATATAATGAACAACTTACCAATGGATGATAATCATGCCCCCCCTTCAATGTGACCATGCTGCCTACAATGTTTCTCATCTGTTGTGATTAAAATTTGTCTTGTATTTAATCCCTTTCAATTATTGCAAGGACAATAATATTTCCCATCACCCTTTCTTTTCAATCTAGCCCATAATCTATCAAGTGTCTCTTCATTTTGTTCTGGACTAATATTATCTGACATGATTTTTCTTTACCAAGCTTGACTATCTAGATCTTCAAAAAATATCAAACTCACACTCCAATAATTTTTATTCATAGACAGCTAACAAAATCTAATAATTTTGATATTTTACACCAAAAAAAATTGGCATGCAATCACCCCTGCAAAAGAGAAGATAGTCTGAAGTTAATGACCCCAAAAAACACTTTAGAATGCTAATTCCAAAACTTATTAAATTCTGATTTTACTATGATTTCCAACTGTTAGACTCCTAAAATCAGAATATTGAACTTGATCGCAAACTTCCTACAATGATGGACTCGATCGCAAACTTTCTACAATGATGGAGGTAGCGAGCTAGTAAGAGCAAGTGACCCATTCCTAAGGAGCAACAAGTCGGAATCGTCATTGCTAATGTCATTACAGATTTATCCTTTTAGTTAAAGATGCAATGTGTCACTTCTTATGACAAGCTTATCCCTAGGGCCCTCAACATTGAGAGAGCCCTAATCGCACAAGGAAGCACACACTAGTAGAATTTGAAAAATAAATGACTAGGTGACTAAAACTTTTAGTTACAACAACTAAAAATGACTAAATTCTGCTCATTTTTTGCAACTCGGCTATAAATGAGTAAATAAATTACTAGTTTGGTCGTTGATTAAAAATTATTTAGTCACACAAATAAAAATGACTAAATAGTTAGTCATTTATTTAGTCACAATCCATTTGAATAAATCATTTAGGAATCAAGAATATAGCCCGCCAAAATACTCAAAAACTTTAATAAGCATACCCTAAAACTTTTGTCAAAATCTTATTTTCGGGCGTAGCCCACCAGAATGGAGTTTTCATTTTAATAAACATACTCTAACACCTTCGTCAAAATATTATTTTCAAGCATAGACCGCTAAAATGGAGAAGTGTTTCAGTAAAGAATGACAAAGAACAGTGAGGAGATGTGCATGAAAGGAGGCATAGGATTCATTGTTGCTTATCTCATTCCTACTCTGCTCAACAAATCTTACATTGTTCTCGCTACTATTTGTAATCTAGGTATTTACTTGACATATATTTGCATAATCTCAAATTCCTTCAGAGGCTTTTGAAGTATCAATGTATCCTATATAGGGTTTAAAATGATTTTTTTTAATTAAAAAAATAAATAAATGATGTATTTCCCTATAATTAGATAATGTGGAGATCTCCTAAATCTTCCCCAGCACACTAGCCTCTTTGGCACTATATTCATTACTCCATCTACTAGGGTTTTGCATGTGACATCTTTAATATCTTCATGATTGTGGCTTTTAAATAGATCTCAGTCTTTTCTTTAATCATTTTCATGGTAACCCTTGAGTTCCATAATTCACCTTCAATCTCTTCTAAGAACATTTTCTTAAGCTAGACTGCATAGTATGCATATAAAGCAAGTCCTTCATACCTGCCATTATTCCAAACCACCACTCACTGCCTTGCTTAAAATGTTGCCTCCATAAACACAATAGCATGTTTTAAAATCATGGTTGCCAGTGATTGACCATTAAGGTCACCACTTTCATCAAGATAGAATGAGATTTTTGTCTTCAAACTCAAGGCATTATGCAAGATAACATTGTGAATTGTTTGTTGTGTACGATTTTGTTTTCTTGCACATTTACTGCTTTGTTAACTTCCTTTAAGACTGGGTATTGCACCCTCAACTGCAATCTCAAACAGCTCACTCACTATCACTTGAAGATTTCTTTCATGAGCATCCTTCTATAAAATCAAACTATGCCCTATAGACTTCCTACTTACTACAGGGGACTCATTGTTTCATGGTATTGTAGATCTTAAGATCCTTCAACCTTATTGACACTACTTCCACAGTCCACAAGGTGTGTCACTATTCTCCCATCTTTGATGAGTCTCAAAAGCTCTTGTTGAAACGTAATCCTACCTCCATTATACATTAATGGCTAAGAAGAAACATTAAACCTATGATTACCACTATTACTTCATTTGGACAGTCATTCCCTGATTGCATTTTCCTTTTCTAACACTACCAAAAGTATTTGAAAAACTCTTAAGGTCAGCAAGGGGGTAAGGAAACTCACTGTTAAAATCTCCACTTTACTATGCAAGGTTTGAGCTTTATTATCTTGTCAATGCTCAGCCTCTTTTTGACTGTCACATCTCAAATGACTGTCATTCTTCTTACCGTAGATTGAATTTACAAATGTCACTAAGCTACATAGTGTGCTTGTTATTGGCTACAATCTTTAGATTGCAAGATTTTGTTATTAGCTACAATGTCTCAATCTTTCTGGTACTGCAACCTCACTAATCCGCTAGAGTTATTGTTTATGTTTCTATGGAGGCCTAGGGTTTTTACCCTAATCATGCTCTTACCAATGCTTCTGTTGGTATTAAAAAACAACCTTAAATCTTAGGTCAAAAAATTAGTTGTCTTGACAAAGTTGTGGTATGATCTTGGATTGTATCCTAGAGTGTTTGGGAAGCTTGTGTTTGATCATTAAGGTATGTAAACCTGATCAGGGAAATGTATCCTATATAGCATGGGTCTTGCTTTAATACTTTCCATAATGGTTATTAGCAGATCACATTATTATAGTTTACGGTTGTAGACGTCCAATTTTGATCACTTCCACATAATCAAACGCGTCTCCCTATTCATCCGGTTGCTCATCCCATTTGTCAATATTAATTAAACCAGGTGTTTAATTAATACCCTGCATCTTGCACAAAGGTCCTAAAGTATTTAATTTAATACTTTACCCCTATTCCCCCTCTAAATTAAATAAATATCCCCTTTTATTTTAATTTAGTCATATTCCCCTTTTGAATTAAAATTCATTTTAAATTCCTCTTTTCTCTCTCATGGTCACATCCTCCAACTTTTGCAAGTTGGTCCCTAATCCATTTTAATTACTTCATCTTCTTCTAATTAACCAGGGTTAGCATGTGCACACCCTTAATCACCATTAAGGTCACATCCTCCATAATTTCCCACTTGCTTCTAATGAGTCATTAGTCCATCTAACTGAGTACTTGCACAACCATAATCAGTTGATTAGCCTAACCTAATCCTCATCCTATTTATGGTATATGTCCTTGAGTCAACCTTATTAAAGGCTTTCTCCTTTTGGACAAGGCATCCCCCTTCCCCATGTGAATTTTTAATTCACCTTTTAATCCCCCAAGGCACCTAAAAGGAATTTTTAATTCCTTCACTTCTCCCCACATATCCTCTATTCATTCTTTATTCTTTCTCTCATCCCCATGAGAATATTTGAGGAATTTTTAATTCCTCACATGTCCTCTCACCCACATGGGGACAATTACCTCCTTTATGAGATCTTGTCCAATCCCAGTACTGTACCCCTCCATGTCATGTACTGTCCTTCTCATGTCCACTTCACCTTTAGGAACAATCCCGCATGCAAAGATGTGAGGGCTTGTGAGTTCTCAACTCACCTTAGCCCTACATCTTGATATTTGGTGGCTCAATCTTGACCTTCCATTTCCCCTAGGATTTTCCAAAAATCCTATAAATACCTCCTCTTTTCTCTCATTTTAGGGAGATCATTTGTGTTAGCCAAACTCTTGCAATTTTATTTCTCAACCAACACTTAGCTATTTTCATGTTTTCATCCACTTGCACTCATCCTCACAACATCATTTAGCTTGCATCTACTTGCAATCAAAGGAGCATACACATCCAAGATCGAAGGGCCAACCAAAGGATCGACTCAACGCAAGGTATAAGGTTTCATTTCATTGCTTTGGCTTGCATTGTTTCCAACTTAGGCTAATCTTGAGGTGTAGGTTGTTTTGGTGTTTATTTGCACTCTTTCACTTGTTGCTTGATTTCTAACGCTCACATTCGACCTATCACAACGGTAACCCAAGATTTCATTCAAGTATGTAACAAACTTGGTTTGTAGTTTAAGCTATACACTTTTAATTAACATTCATAAGGTTTAGAAAACATTGATCACTCTCTAGAATAGCCCATTAAACATGGGTTTTGCTTGAATGCACTACATAATTGATATAACACAACCGCTTTGCATATCAACCAGAGTTATAGGCTCTTTATTGCAGCAAAAGGTAATCACTCTTGGATCATGCTATAATTACATCGTAACCTGTTAAACTTGAGACAACCTGAATGCACCCAATGATGATTGACACCTACATTATACAACCTGAATTAACTACATTATATGAATGCCTCCATTTCTATCACAACATAGCCAAATTAAACTTGGGTCACACATGAATGCATCATATATTTGTTATAGCACAACTGTTCCACATGACCAATAGAGTTATGGATCACATAATTACAGTCACAAGAATCTATTCCTTGGTTGTGATCTTATGGTGATTCCACACAACAAAATCTGGACATGAAATTCTCAAAACCCTAAACCTCTAAAAATGAAATCTGATGAGATGTTGCTTTAAAATATGATTTTCAAACCTGGAACTACAAATCTGACTTCACAACTAAATTCTACAAAAAGACAATGATTACCCTCAACCTGGCGATATCTTCTTGATTTTTTTCTGATTTTTCCCAAGAAAATCGTCCTTAGTTCTCCACAAACTGTCTCAAGTAGAGCAAAACACTGTCACAACAAATCAGTGAACTCACTTTTCTTTATGTCGGCCACAATTTGATTTTTTTCTTATTTTTCATGTTTGTCGAAATTGCGACGAAACTAATAGTTGAAATTTCAACGAAACCCAGGTTCGTCAAAATTTTGACGAACATCAGTGATAAACTTTTAAAAATTTGAAAATTACACATCAAATTTTACAAGCACCTGATGATACATCAAATTATACATATTTCGTCAGACATTTTCGTCGGATTTTACAGTCAAATGAGTTAGTGTCTACTCTTCCATTTTTGACATCATTTCCAGACTAAGGCTAATCCTATTTTTTTGCATGTCCTAGCTAATAATAATTCAACACTTCCTTCCATGTAATGTTTCAAATGGATCTAATTTTATCATAGAATGGTAGAAAATGTTGTAATAAGAATATTCTTCAAATCCACCAAGACTTGGTTTACCCTTTTTCATCTGACTATCCGTCTCAAGGTGATAAGCTGATAAATTGAGTTTTTAATGAGGTGAATATGTTTTATCAAAACCTTAACGTTACACATGCATCCCTATCTAAGATAACCTTCTCAGGGACACCAAGCAACCAAAACATATCTTTGCACAAATTTTGTAAGCTATGACTGGTGTCTCACGTATCAAATTTCCCGGTGTGAACTGGGCTACCTTGATGAGTTTTTCCATCACTACTAAAATAGTGTATGCGAAGTCTTTGACATAGGAAGACCTAGTACAAAATCCATACTAATGATCTACCACTTCCTCTCTGAAATTTCATGAGAATATAAAAGTCATTTCGGGTGATGACATTTTGTCTTCACCCTCTAGCACTCTAGACAACTTGTTACAAACCTTGCAACATTTCTCTTCATTCCTTTCTAGGAGTATAGTGGTTTCACATCAGCCAAAAAATTTGTCACTCTAGGATGTCCTAAACATGGTGTAGTATGAACTTCCTTCCACACAATATTCCTTAACTCCTTAGAGTCTAGTACATACATCCTTCCTTTGAATCTTAGCAATTCATTTGGATCAAAATTAAACCCTTCATACCTCGAATCTTAAGGATCGTTCATGAGAGCTTGTTTGGCTTGATCATAGTTTTCATCTCCTTGGACTTCTACCACACTTGGTTCTTGAAAATAAATGGAATAGATATCATCAAGAGGATATGCCTCCTCCAACTTGGGAAATCTGCAACTCAATTTTATTATCCCTTTATATAATTGATTTCAAAATCATAATCCAATATTAGCTCAATCCATCTCCTCCAATGAGAATTTAGATTTGGTTGGGTAAATAAATATTTTAGACCATGATGGTTTGTTTTAACTCCAAAAAATTTTCAAGCAAATAATGCCTCCATAGTTACAAAGCATGAACAATTTCTGCCAGCTCAAAATCACGTGGAGCATAGTTTTGTTCATATATCTTCAATTTCCTAGACTTGTAGATGATAACTTTCCCTTCTTACATAAGCATCTTGCCTAACCTTTTCCCAAGGCATCAATGATAACCAAATATTGGTCTTCTGAATTAGGAACTTATAGAATTGGTGTCATAGTTACTTCTCTTTTATTTTGTCAAACGCCTCTGAGTTTTTCCCTACCATTCAAATCTTTTGTTAATAGCTCTTGTAGTTAAGCCTTCAACTCCAAAAATTCTGTTGTGGTCATTTGATAAGAAACTTTGGATATAAGGTTTTGATCCAGGAACTATGTCTATGGAGAAATCAAATTTTTTCTTAAGAAGTAATCTAGGCAACTTGTCTGGAAATATACTGCCAAAACCCCATTGAATAGGGTACTTATTTGTATCTGATATTTTCTTGATTCATAAACTCCTCTTCTTCCCTTCCTTGGTGTTTTTGGGACTCATGATACATTAAATCATTTTAAAATTTGAACTCTTTGTAATCATCTTATTTTCTCCATTTTTTACCTCAAAGTTTTGACATCCTTTTTGTTTGGCCTTCTTCAGCTAAATGGATCACATTTTCCTTAACTTCACCTTACTAGGTGTACCTTGCAAATACTCCTTGTTCCTAAGGTTTTCTAATTATTCAAACATTTTGGAAACACAGTCTCCTCCATAACCAATTTATCCCAAGAATGACGTCAAAAGATCCTAAAGGTTACATATAGATTAACTCTCGTTGAGAAACTTGACAGTTTAATATTAGCTTCAACCACACACTACTCTACCTGAGCTCTTGTCTAGTTACCCGGCGTTACTAACCAGAGCTTGCCTCACTTCCAAATTTTCTAAGAAATTTTATTGATAACTCTTAGTGATTTTACCTTCTTCATAACCTTATATACTTCAAGGGTTAGTCGGTTTTTTTTCTCATTAACAAGACTTGACTCTGTATTGTCCATGCCCATTCTAGGTGGTGCATTCATATCTATTTTCATCTTTACCTTTGTAAGATGCTTCATTTTTCTGGCCTACTCTGGCCTCTGACCTCTTACTCTAAGTTACCAACTCTCACTCTTGTTTCAATTACCATTTCTAAGATTTAATCTAGTTTTGAATGAAGGTTTTCATAAGGTTGTCCTGCCTCCTAGCTACCTCCATAGTTTGTTCTGATTCACAATATGTTAAAATTTCTACTTAACCCAAAGCTTTTAGTTTATGCTTACAATTAGTTCCTCTAATTTAGCATTTGTATCAATAGACATTAATCATATTCATTCATTCAACTTAATCAAATTGAAATTTATTATATTATTCGTGGATTACATAGTATCCTTATTTGACGCATTGCAACTATAGGTCACTAATAAAAGAGGGATCTCCTTGGGTTATGTCTCACCATCGAAGTCAACTAAAACAATTTTGAAGGGTGGATGTACTCACAGGTACTCATCCATAACGTTCTTATTAATCATAGGTGCATTCATATTGCAACCCAAGGGCATCTCCCTATGATTTGTTGGTTTGAATAGTTTCACTGCAGACATAGGAACAATATCTTGTTTCTTCTTCTCTATCCTGATACACTTGAGTGCATCAACCAGTGTCTCAAAGTCAACTAGCCAAGCACCTTCTATGTAGATAATATTGTTAAGGATTTTAACCTTTGGGTATGACTCTTTCTTAGTCCAAAAGTTAGACAAGTTTTAAGAAATTAACTTCCTTACTATTTTCCTTATTCTTCTTTTTCTCGTCATTTTAGAATAAGAACATTTCAAGCATTATCTTTTGATAATGTTTGAGGAAAAACTTATAGGTCCAAGTGTTGAACTCATAGGTCCAAGTGTTGAACTTGGTAGCTCTGATACCACATGTAACATTTCTATCCATAATCCTATAGTTTTCACCTAAGTTTTAACTCATGAAGTGAATAATTCAATGTTTCCAAAAATAGGATAATAAAAAAAATCCTTTTCAATAACATAATTTGCATGTTGCATAAAGAATTTCATAGAACATTGCATAATCGAAATAAAATAACTTAAAATTCATGTAAATTAAACTCATCTTTTCAAATATAGTTTATAAATAGAATTCAAGATCAAATAACAATTTCCTAATTTACAAGAGAACAAGATTAGGACATCCTTAATTGGATTTCTCTTCTATTTCACAAGTCTCAGTGTTTCATCTACAAAAGGGGGAGCATCACCCAAGCACTTTACCTCCAACCACAGACCAACGGTCCCCCACACACCTTCCAATTGGAAGTGGCCCTACCCTTCGATGAAGAGTTTAGTATTGGAACCCCTAGTATTGTCATCTGAGTATCTAGTGTTGTGGCCTACATAACAAGTATGACCATACAACTACGGATACCTTCCAACTATGCATGACACTACTAACAAGTTATGCAAACTAGGAGCACAGTGAACCAACAAGTGTAAGCAAAGACTTTTACACTTTGGCCAAAGTTTTGATATATATAATCATCCACTTTCTAAGGAAGTGGTGTCATAATTTCACCCACCTTTAACTCGACTTGGAAATCTTACTGACCTATGGTTAACTCTACTTTTGGTTTGACCTAAAGGTTAACTAACTCAAATAGAATCTCTTTCAATAGTGATGACTTCACTAGTGTCGACTAATCAACCAAGTTGCTTGCGTACTCTCTGAATTTGAACACCCATGTTACATTCACATAACATCCTTGATCATGGGAATTGCCACTTGTTCAAGTCCTTTCTTCTAAGTCAGTAAATGACTTGACTGGTTATCTTCTTCTGACTAGAATACCCAAGTTACATTCTTGTTGGTATGTGGCGACTAATGATGTTATACTGTATATCCCATGGTATATTGTACACCCCAGCATGTATCCTTATCGGGGTCCGGGGCTAGGCTAGGCCCCGGGCGGGGGTTCGGGGGCAGCAGCCCTCGAGAAAAAATTTCCTCATTTTTCGCATCATCACCGAAAAAGGGAAAAATCAACGAAAAAAGAAAAATCCAATTTTGTACAACCCAAAATCTGAAAGCTTCTAAGTTTGATAAAAAGGGGTTCAAATGAGTGTTACAAGATGATGAAAACGTGATTATTCGCAAGATTGTAATAGGTTTTGCACTGGATAATAAAATCATTGGATGGCTGCGGTTTGGTGGATGTAGCCCAAATTGGGTGAACCATGTTAAATTCTCCGTGTTATAATTTATTCTATGTGTTTTAGTTTATCTGTTTATTAATTAAATTTGCATTTAATTGTTAGATATCTGTCATTTCTAACCCTAACAAGTGGTATCAGAGCGAGGTTGTGTTTTGATTATCGTCTGTAGGAAGGTCTCACGGTTGAGTGGGAGTAATGGCAGACAAGGGTAAGAAGGTAGAGAAGTTTAATGGGTAGAACTATCAGTTATGGAAGATGCAAATGGAGGACTACCTCTATCAGAAGGATTTATAGCGGCCATTGGAAGGGAAAACCAAGAAACCCGCAGCAATGTTTGATGAGGATTGGGAGATTTTGGATAGAAAGGCTCTTGGCAGTATTCATTTATGCTTGGCACAATCGGTGGTGTTCAATATTACAACAGTAAAGACAACTCAAGAGTTGATGGAAACCCTGGCGAAGTTATATGAAAAACCTTCCGCTTCAAATAAGGTATTTCTTATAAAGCGTTTATTTAATCTGAAAATGGTAGAAGGTGGGTTAGTTACTAATCATTTAAATGAGTTTAATACAGTCACCAGTCAATTAACTTTTGTAAAAGTAAACTTTGATGAAGAAGTTAGGGCTCTTTTGATTTTGTGTTCTTTGCCTGAAAGTTGGAATAGCTTGGTAATGGTTGTTAGCAATTTTGTTTCTGGTTCGAATACATTGAAATTTGATGATGTTGTTGGTGTTATTTTGAGCGAGGAAATTCGTAGGAAAAACTCATGTGGAACATCCACATCAGGCAATGTTTTGAATGCAGAAAGTAGGGGCAGAAAAAAGGAGAGAGGAAACAATTCTAGAAATCGTGGGAAGTCATGAGGAATATCAAAGGACAAAAAGTCCCAATCTAGAGACAAGAGGGATTGTTGGTACTGTGGTAAGCCGGGTCATTTAAAGAAAGACTGTTGGTCTCAGAAAAATAAAGAAGGAGAAAAAAATGAAGGAAGTAAAGAGGCAAATGTGGTAAGTAATAAATTTGATGAGGATGCTTTGATTCTTTCCCTTGATAATGCTGATGATTCTTGGGTGTTAGATTCAGGGGCTTCATTCCATGCTACCCCCCATAGAAGTTATTTTCTTGATTATGTCCAAGGGGATTTTGGGCTAGATTATTTAGAAAATAATGAACCCGGTCAGATTGTTGGAAAGGGAAGAATCAAGATTAAGTTGTAGAATGGGAATCATTGGCTACTACATGAGGTAAGGCATGTTCCAAAGTTAAGCAAAAATTTAATTTCAACAGGGAAACTAGATGATGAAAGTTGTGTTGTTACATTTAGTGATAAAAAATGGAAGGTCACAAAGGGTGCCTTATTGGTAGCAAAAGGTGTGAAAGTAGGCACCTTATATCTTTGTACAGGTCATATTGTTCCTTCTACTTTAATTGTTACGGAAAAAGGTCAATGTTCAGGAACAGTTGCTATAGTTCAGCAAGTAGAAGATCATACAGTTATTGTGGACTCTGAATCAGCATTGTGGCATAATAGACTTGGGCATATGAGTGCAAAAGGTATGAAAGTACTTCATTCAAATAATGTTTTACCATGTCTAAAATGTGTTAATATGGATTTATGTGAAAGTTGTGTGTATGGAAAACAAAAGAGAATAAGTTTTCTCAAGGATGGGAAGCAAAAGAAAGATGAGAAATTGGAGCTTGTGCATACGGATGTATGGGAACCAGCTCAGGTATCTTCTCTCGATGGCTCTCTGTATTATGTTACATTCATTGATGATGCAACTAGGAAGATATGGATTCATTTCCTTAGGCAAAAATCTGGTGTATTTGAAACTTTTAAAAAATGGAGAAGCTTAGTTGAGAATGAGACGGGTAAAAAGCTAAAATGTCTTAGATCTGATAATGGTGGTGAGCATTGCAGCGAAGAGTTTGAAGATTATTGTTCCTCTAATGGTATTCATAGGCAGAAAACGAGTCCAAGGACTCCACAGGAAAATGGAGTGGCTGAGTGCATGAATAGAACAATAATGGAGTGTGCACAAACTATGAGATTGCATGTT
>VDFB02024187.1:0-18200 GCA_007258455.2 Sequoia sempervirens
CTCATCCTCTTCAATATTAAATTCTAGTTTCTCCTGTAAAAAAAATTATAAAATGAAAAGATACTAAGTTCTGAGGGAACCATTTATTAAATGAGAACCAGGCTCAATTGACTATACCTGATAAAATAAGACATTCTCACATTGAAGACTTAGCTAAACTAAGTTCTAGATGATAGGTAATAAATCTTAACACAAAACGTTTCTAGCAAACAAATTCATACAAGAAGAAATGTTACAAACCAATTCACTGTGTCCCATAAATGCAGCAACCCTGAAGATAGATGGTCCCATTGGCGGTAGAAGAACATATCTATAACTTGCATAGAACAGGATTGATGCCACATAAGCAGATGAATCTTAAATCGACTACAAAAATTAATATCGTCAAAATTAATTTGACTTTATTTAAATACTTCATGCATTTCTATATTCAAAGCATAGCATCTACATAATCATTCAATTCCCAAGTACCTGCGTGCACTTGATCAAAGAAACGAGTGAAGCTTCTAACAGGAGTTAACCTTCAAACCTCAATGTCCCATAGTCATTAGTAGGAAATTTCATCGTCAACAATTTATTGTCGGAAAATTCACCATTAACAATTCATCAACAAATTCATCTTGTGAAAAATTTACCACCAACAATTCATTGTTGTGGATAATTCATCATATATACAATTAGAAAATTTGATTTATGATTTAAAAATGAAACATTTTTCAATATATTTTATTTTATTCTAGTAAACAAATTATACAACAATATCAGTCATCTCTATTATTAATGCAGTGGAATTTATTCTTTTTCAAAAAACTCTCAAGATCTTGGAAATATATATTAAAAAATATTAATACGATGAATTATTCATGACAGTGAATTGCTTGTGGTGAATTTTCCACGAGACGAATTTGTCATGACAATGAATTGTTGAAGATGAATTTTCCCGTGGTGAAATGTTGACAATGAATTTTCCTAAAACTCAACAGACTAGATATTTGATAAAAAGAATAAGAAGAATGTAGAACAATTGAAGCAAACAAGTCTCCTAGAAGAAGCAATTAGAACACTGTATTATTTAGTCAACTTCAAGATTTAAACCACTTCCCATTATATCATATGCACTTACAGCCAAACACTACACAATGACATACATAAACAAGATTTTGTTGAAACAGTTGGATCAGCAAGAGTATCCACCCTTTAGCCAAAAGATCAAAACTTAAAACATATTAATTTATGTAAAATATATCTCTTGGCGATTGCAAAAGATGGTCAAATAATTATACCTTTGAAGTAATTTATGCATGTAGTGCATACACAACTCAATTATAGCAAGAACAAAGATTTCATCTATGAAGTATTCATTTGCAGAAAATTTAGCAACCTATTTCATTTAAAATACATCCAATTCATTAGAAGTTAACTGGGATGCCAATTTTTACTAATAAGAAGGTCAACTGGGATTCTATGAAGCCTTGGGTTTAATGAATATTTAATCTCATAATAAGAGGGTTTCTGAATTGGTAAGAAGCCTTTCATAATGTAAAAAAATAGATTAAATAGTTTATGGTCTAGCTTGGGGACTTAATAGAAAAGTATAAATGTACAATATTTTTTTTACATTAATTTAATAGAGAAGGTATGTGCAAAATTTAAATTGGTTATTTAGTTACAAGAGAATAAACATAGAAGTTACATATTATAATACAATAATTTACATGGGAGAAATCTTTTTGGAAGAAAAAGCCATTTGAAAACTTCATTTATTATTCATAAGTCAATGATTACAATCCACTTGTAGAGACTAAAAATTTATAGTAGTATCACCAACAAGAGTTTTGAAATAATTTTTACAACATAACAATACATATAAAACTCTCTATGAAGCCTCCATCTAAATCAACAATGAATAGAAGTGATACTTAAGAACAATAACATTGTGTTTATTGCCAATGACATGGTATGATGGTTAAGTTGTTGAGTTGTTGTTCTTGCCATCAAGATTCAAACCTCATTGGGGTGTTATTGTTGAATGTTTAAATTGGGGATGAGGTCCCTCGTTTGTGACCTCACCGATTCATAGCTCTAGGTCAAATGTGTTTAGGTCCCTTAAAAGAAAACATTGTATTTAAAAAATTATGAGCCAGAACCATCCAAAATATGGCACCTAAATCCCTAATAAAAATTCCAATGCCCAAATCCCAAGAAGAGTACATGGGTTAATAACACATTTTTCTACCCGTCATAAATTTATCATAATCCACTCAAAAACTTAGTTGATCCATTTTGGCTCCATTATCTCCATTCAAAGATAATTTAAGATGTTTCATATCATAAGTTTGACAACAAATGTAACTCCCCTTATAACATTCTTATGTGTTATAGATGCTCTTAAATTTTTGTATGTCGGAGGCCCAACTTCTGAAGAACATGACTTTTGATTTGGGAAGTTGATTAAGCCCCTTTGATAAATTGTATATCTAGAAGAGATCCATGTCATCACAATATGCTTGCCCTAGGTAGTTAAAACACAATTCAATATTTTTTGGGGCCAAAGTTGACCTCTAGAGTCCTAAAATTTGTATATTTTATTTTATAGAATTTTTTTTTAATTTTATTCTTAACACTAGGATTAATATCGAGTCACCTTTCCTCACATTCTCTCACTTATAAAAAACTTTGCAAGAGAAAAAGGAATACCAATAGTATAAATTATTTGCTAGGGGCTGAGAGGCCCATAGACTTATTGCACAACTTAAACTCTCTATGTTGAATTGTCTTGTCAATATATCTATGACATTCTACAAAGTGTTGAATTTCTTTAGCATCATCTTGTCATCATCTACCATGTAATGAAAAAAATCTAATAGTCACAAAGAACTTTGATAGCTCCCTAACTTAATATATTAAGCCAAATGACCTTCATACATGCATTAGCAATTGTCATGTACTCAACCTTCATAGTGAAAAAAGTGACTACAACCTATTGCTTACTCACCCAACTAATAGCACCACTAAATAAATTAAAAAAAACCTACTAGTGGATCCTTTTCTATCAACATCTCCTATCCAATCTAAAGCCACAAATATCCATTGTGTGTTGGTCCCTTGAGGAATCAACATTATAAAAAATAAAGTACTGAAAAGTACCTTGAAAATATTTTCAGAAGACATTTTATCTACATCCTAATGATCTTAACTAGGATTAGGTACAAAATGGCTCAAGAATTCTATTTATTAGGTGATGTCTACTCTAGTATAGACCATAACATACATCAAATTCCCAACTACAATGGCATATGGAACATAAGAAATAGCCTTTGTATTTTTTGTGTCATAGAACATTACCCAACTAAAAGCTTAGTGCCCACGAAAATAGGAACACTAAATGGTTTGTTTCTTACAATGTTAAAACAATATAACTTATAGAGTTCCCATACTTACTTTGGCCCAAACAAAGATTTTTCTTTCCTAGATATCTCATCTAATATCTTTACCCAAGCCAACACAAATGAATCAAATTTATGCTATCACATTTTAGGACATTGTTTGAGACTATATGAATATTTTTCAATTTATATACCAAAGGCTTCTTTTCCTTTGGCAACATAGTGTTGTGTTTGTGTCATATAAATCTCTTGCCCCACTTCACATTGCCAAAATGATATCTTTACATCCATTTTATTTTCTCTAAATCAAAATTTTTTCGTTACAAATAACAATAACCTAATATATGCCATCTTAGGATCTAGAAAAAAATCTCACCAAATTCCATCCCCTTAACTTGAGAATATCCTTTTGTAACCAGTCTTACCTCGTACTTTTCATTTACCATCTCCCAATGTATAGCACTCTCTAAGACTCAAAGTAGCCTATATTCTTTACTACCTTCATAGTTATAGGCTCATAATTATTAATAATCAAAATAAAAATAAAACTCCATTAAGGAGGATTATATGTATCTAGTTATTGTCTCTACTAAGTGGATCTATTGAAGAGATGAGGTGTAAGTTATACCTTCTCTTCTAAACTACCAAAACTACTTGAGCTCTCCTCTACTTTAAATCCTTCACAATATTTCAATTAAATGTTCTCATTTTTTGGGGTTTATTGAACCACATATCTCTTCCCATCCTATTTTTGCTACAACACTATGAAAGAAATATTAATCTCTCTAAAATGACACTTTATTCGATAAAAATCTCTTGGCCACAAGGTCTCGTAGCTTGTACCCTTTCACACTCACACAATAGTTGACTACCTTGTTCTCCAATTTTGACTACTCTCCTTAGGCACATTTGCATATGCCTCATTCAAAAAGTATAAGATGTTGTAATAAGGGCCTTTTTCTCATTTGTGCCTCCACAAGAGTCTTATCAATAATCATTGATTTATGAGATATGTTAATTAGGTAACAAGCCATACCAAATACTTGTTCTTATATTTTTTTCCAAGATGGATCCACTAAGCATACTGCTATCTCTCTCCATCAATATCATATTCATTATCTCTTTAGCTCCATTCCATTGAGGGTAAATGGAGTTGTCTTATGTTCTGATGCAGGAGCATCCAAGGTGTAAGAGCAATCTTGCATCACCCAAAAAAAATGTTGTTTCTTTTCAGTAAGGGTTAAATTTGGTAGGGTTACTATTTTTGTAAGTTTTCATTTATGCACAATTGGACACAAAATCTTACACATACATCTAGAATGGTAAATTGAAGCCAATGGCGAAGAAATCACTTCATTACCATTTGTCATTTGAGAGATTAAAATTTTAATTTTCAAAAATCCTTGTAAAATCTTCGTGGTCAATTTTGAGGCACTTAGAAGCTCTGGATGGACCTGAAAGTTGGTGGAAAATGAAAGTGGATGGCCTTTAGGCCCTATTTAGTCAAAGACAATGAGATTGTAAATGATGAGGATGATAGATTAGTGTTAGATGATCAAATCTTTAAGGTCTACAACAACCCTCTTTATGATCCTTCCCCTACTTATCCTATTTTGCAAGATCTTAGGGAACAAAGGAACGAAATCATAAATGATCATGAAAATCATACTTGTCCTTCTCGTTATCAAAAGATACTTTGATCAATGAAAGTCATGAGAATCTTAGTTTTCCCCTTTCGCCTAGGGAAACCCTTATTGAGAAAGAAAATTCAACCATTGATAACTCCCTTACATGCGGTGAAGTCATTTTAGAAGAACCAACCCTTGAATATCAAGAACATTTGGTTTGTAGTTCTTCTAAAAACTCTACTACTAGGGAAGGTATTACACTGGAAGAAAAGGAGCACATTGACAATAGTAATTCCTTAGATGAAGATGATGAAGTAACCTTAAAATCCTCTTCACTAAGAGATCATGAAAATAACGATAATTCTTTTGAGGTTATGCACATTAGATATCCCTTGGAATACTCTCCCGAGCCTAAACTTATCCTTTATCCACCTTCTCAAAAACCATAAGTTCAAAAAAACCACATCATTATCCTCGAACCATCTAAGAACAATGTTTCATAGCAACCCAATTACAATACCATTGCTCATACATACACACTAGGAACAATCCACAATCAAGACAAACAACTTCAACATCCCTCCCTTTGCCTAATCATATTTTTCCTAGTGCTCCCCATTTAACTTCACATAGTGGGAAGGAGTATGATCTTATTGAACAACTTAAGAATACTCCTACAAAGATATCCCTCTAGGACTTGATTCAGAATTCACCTAATTATCAAACCATGCTTCAAACAACCTTACAACAAGTTGTGGTTCCCTCTAGTGCAAACCTGAACGACATAGCAGCAATTATTGAAGGAATAAATGTTGACATTGTTTTCCACCAAAGTGAATTACCCCTTTTGGAAGTGCAAAAAAATTAGCTCAATACAATACAAAAGGGATAAAATGAACCCTTGTGGACAATGGCTCAACCTTAAATGTGTGTAATGTGAACCTTTTGGATAGGCTTGGTGTTGATAAATCCAAAATCCAACCTACTTCTTTATCTATTAATGACCTTGATAACGTAAGAAAACGACCACTTGGGGTGATAACATTACCTATTAAAGTTGACAAAGTTACATTAAAAATCTCGATCCATGTTATGCCTGATGATCTTTGGTACAATATCCTTTTAGGAAAACCCTGGATGCATGAGATGCATGTTGTGCCTTCTACCCTTCATCGTATCATGAAATATGTTTACAACAATAAATTTTATACAATCAAAGTCGATCCTAAACCATACAATTATCTAAACATTTTGAAAAACAAGGAAAATCTCTTGAAAACATTGACACCAACTACACAAGTGGAACCCGTGCAACAAAAAGACAAAGAAAAACACATTGACAAAGTCACGAAGCTATTGAAAGATGACTAAGGTTCCTTAGATTTTGAACATACATTCATGGGAAAATACAAGATTATATATAAAGATTCAAACAAGAGAAAAGAAAAAACGGTAATGTTAACACAAAACTTAGATGAACCTTCAAAAGCATCCACCTCAACCACTTCATAATAAAAGACAACAAATTACATATCAAACTTCAAAGAAACTAACTATCAACAACCAAAAAATCCTAAAGAAATGAAAAAATTTTATGGAAAAGGTTATGAGCTTACGAAACAACTTGGATATAGTGGAAAAGGATGTGGTGCTAGAGAACAAGGTATCTGTGTCCCTATAGAGCCACATGCACAAGAAAAGAATAGTGATCTTGGTTATTGTCCCTCAAAAGACACAAAAAGGCCTTCACTTAATATCAATACTATTACAAAACATCCTTCTAAACTGACTTTAATAGTAGTGCATCCTGAACTAATAGACACTAGTGGTCTTGATTGTTATCCTTTGCAAGAAATGAAACAAACAAAGAAATCCTCGCTTAATGTTAATGGCATCACACAAAACACTAATGATTTGAATTCCTTAGATTTTACACCCTCTTGTAAAGGAGAGAATGAAATCTCACAATCTAAAAAGTCTTGTGTAGGTATGACATCTCGTACTAAACAAGAGATATCTTTGCCGCAAACTTCAGGAACACCTTCTATCATTGATCAAGAGAGTATCTTGACGAAACTCCTCCAAGATCGTCTAATATCTCTCCCCCCAAGAACACGAAAGAAACTTTATTACAAGACTTCATTTTGTGCATACCATAGAATTCATGGTCATTCTACTAATGAGTGTAAGGTTTTGAGTAGAAAAATTCAACATCTTAAGGAGTTTGGTGTTCTTCCTTATGTGGGGGCACCTAATTCCTTTAATTGATACTAATTTTCACTCTAGCATGTTTCTCATTAATCATTTCGGCTCACCTTTGTCTTGCACTCAATGGGGGCAAGAGGTTAGGTAGCCTTGTCCTTGTGTGTCACATTTTTTTGCCTCTTGTGGCTAGTTGACCACCTTTCATGTACATACACGAGCAAGCTTGGGATGTGGAGGACATGCCTTAAGTTGTCTCACATGTGACATACTACCTTTTGCATGATGTAGCTTATCAGAAACATATGACTTGGCATAGGGCTTTCCGAATAAGCTCTCATATCCTATTTATTGTTAGCATTTATCCTTTGCTACTTTAAAGTATTTTCTCACATCATGGTGTTAGAAATTTCTTTAAAGTGGGTTTCTTGGTGGTGTCATTGGGCTTGATTTCCTCTGAGATCGTGATATTTCTTTGACTTGTCATCCCTTGGAAACATTAATCACAATGTTCTCTAAGAAGAGATCTTACACGAACTAAGCGAAATCTCTTTGAACATCCCTCTTTCTTGTTGTGTTGTATTTTTGTACCTTATTAAAGTCATGGATGTATGGATTTAATATGATTCCCTGGGACTCACCTAGTTGACACCTAGCTTCACTAGCCCATTTGAGCATTTTTTTTTGTACCTTATTAAAGTCATGGAGGTATGGATTTAATATGGTCCCTTGGGGCTCACCTAGTGGACAACTAGCTCCCACTAGCCCTCATGAGCATGCATTTTGTTTGCATAGTGGACAACGCGTTCCACTTGTAAACCTTTTTTTGGAAAAACAACCTAGACCCGGTCCAACACGTTGGACGACCAATCAAAGCTTGATCCATTGCATTTTTTCATTTGTTTTCCATTTTCCTTTTTCCTTTTTCTTTTGCCTTTTTTCTTTTTCTATCCTTAATGGTTTATGCTTGCGATCTGATTATGGCTTCATATATCATCCACAAGTGTGTTCTTTTGCACCTATGTTGGTTTTTCATAGGATCTTAACCTTGGGGGCTTGATCATCCCTCTTGATCATTGTCATCCTATCTTAATAACATTGTCTCGAGTGGTGAGGACTCGGATACAGCACTCGCGTCCCTCCTCCATGTCGTGGATCACCTAACGGCCATGAATCGGCAATCGTAATATGCGCCAGACGTCCTCCAATGTGACGGTCACCTCACCAGTGGGAAGATGAAACGATGACGTCTCACTGTGCCACCGATCCGCCAGTGCCAATAGCATCCCAAGGTGTGTATGCACAGGTACTGCATACATAATGTGCCATAGTCTTGCAGCCCCCAGTCAGTCCTGGTCCCTATCACTCAAGTCTTGTAGGACACCCACTAAATCTCGTGACTGATGCTCCTGTGAATAAAGCTCCTTGCGCCCATCCTGCATCACACAAAGTTGGCATGTTAATTTTTTTGAAAAATTCCTAGCGTAACACCTCAAACTTGCATCTAGCAGCGCAGTTTGTGAAGGTGTTGTAGTTTTAGTTTTCTTAAACTCCGACGCTAGACCCAAAATTTTGTTAAATCGAGCTGCCGCGGTGCACTTTAACCCTTAGCATCACATTTTTCTTGAAAAGGGCACCACTACAGTGCACTTTTCCAAACTGGACTGCCGAGTCCGAGCTGAGCTCGAGCCCAGCAGTGGAGTTTTTAAACTCCAAATTGAGTTGCCATGGCGCTAAGCAGCACTGCTGCAGTGCGAAATGGTAAAAAGTGGCATGCTTTAAACACCGAGCGGTGCTATAATAGCACCGCTGGAAGCGAGCTCATCCTAAAACAAGTAATAAATGCACTAAAATGAAAAATTTAAGCTAAGGTAAGGATCACATATCAGGGCACTGATGCCAGGTGGCCACTGGTAGGTCTGAACTTGGTCAGAGATGTGTAGGGGAAGCTGTCATTACACCATATCGTTAGGAGGTCAAAGCTCAAATCTCAAAATTGCTAGCAGAGGTGTGTGAAAATGACTTGAAAGTGACCCCTCGAGCCCCTTTTAAGCCTAAAAATTAGGGTTTTTTGACCCTCTGGGGCTATCCTGCTAGGGTTTTTGCCCCGAACCTGTTTTCATCTATTCAAGGCTTGTTTTTCATCAATTTATTGCGTTTAGACACGTTTTTAGCCTCCCGGACCCCTTTTGGACCTGTTAGGCGCTTTGTCACATTTTTTGCGAGATCACCCAAAAAATTGAAATTTTCATCTGATCTCTCGAGGGGGCATTATAATGGCACATTCTCTCGCCATGTGGCAGTGGGGCAAGCTTTTGAATATCGAAACTTTTTTGGCTTTGATCGAGATCGGTTATTCTTTGAACCAACGTAACAAGTGCATTACTTCAAAGAGGGGCAAAATGTAGACATAAAAAATGTGCTGATTGGCATCATGCACCTGATCATAAATTACTAACATCATTTCTTCCTAAATCATCCCTTGGTCTAACCGTTTAATCAAATTCCCCTATCTGATTAAATTCATCAATATTCATCTCTTAATTAAATAAATCATTTTGTCTAATTAAGTCACTTTCTCTTGTTAATTAAATCATTCCATCTGATCTAATTATCCCTATTTAATTAAATAATCAATTTATTTGATTAAACCTCTAAAGTCTATCCATTAAATTTAATAAATTAAAAGCTTATTGAATTTAATCTAACACCATCCCTTTTAATTAAATAAATCAAAATTTTTATTTAATTAGCCTCTCATCATATTCTTCTCTTATTTGATTTAAATAAATCTATAAATCTAAGTCAAAAAAGTCATATCATCAAATCTCTCATTAAATTAATTAACCCTTGATTAATTTAATCTAATCTCACGTCACATCCTCTAAATAATGCAACTTGCACATATAAATAGATTTAATTCATTTATTAAATCCCTATTTTTCCTCACAAGGCATCCTTTTGGAATATTCTCTCAATTTGAATTCAAAAATTCCAAGTCAACATGTACATCCAACAAAGTAATAACTTCATCTTACATGTCCTTTGCCTTGAGCCAAGTGGCATTTATTGCATTTTCCTTTCCCTCTTACATGTCATTGCAACAAATTTGAATTTCAAATATTGGCATTTATTGGCACAAACCCCAAATCTTGCACAACCATCATCCATTCATGGCTTGACAAGTGGCACCTTGCCATTGGTTGAATGTTAGTCCCACATTGCTCAAAATTGGACTTTCATCCATCTTGAAATACTATAAATGAAGAGCTCCTCTCCTCATTTCATCATCTACATTCCAAGCAAAGTTACCATGCTATAATACTTAGCCATTTTCATCCATCAATTGAGTTCGTAGCTAGGTTATTGCAGATTTTAGGCTTGGAGCTATCACATTCTTCACCAAAGTGGATCAACAATCTTCAACAACAATCAACTTGCATCTTAGGGATTGGGAAAGGGCCAAATTTTCACATCAAATTGGCACCAATTCCCCCATGGGATTAAGAGTTTGCTAGCTTAATTAGGATTCGATCTTGTTTTTGTGATTTCATAGTGTTTTTAGCATTTTCTTCCTAATTTTAGTTATGTTAATGAATCTCATGGGGAATCCATGTTTAGGCTTGCATGTCCTTGTTTAACTTGTTTAATCATGTTGTTTTGTAGGTACCTAAGTTTGGGTTCACACAATGGTGAAACCAATACAACTAGCCACGTCATGAATCGTCATCCACCCATCACCGTATCCACAAATTGGGACCAACATAAAAAAAAGGATGTGAATCAAAGCAAGAACATCATCAAAGGAAAATAAGTAGCAAAGCATGAAGGAAAAATCAAATACAAGTGGATACCAAAGAATACAAAGAAAGATTATCTCTATCAAACTCCATTAGTCAAAGAAACTATGGGGCAAAATAAGAAAGGGAAAAGTATCCATCAAAGATGTCCACAAAGGAAAAAACATACTTCTCAAGCAACGTACAAAGTATATCAAGAAGTTGGTCCTAATTCCAAACACACTTCCATATTCACTCATCTTTGCTCATCTTCCTAAGTTTGGAGAGTCAAACATTCCAAACTATCAACCAATCCATCTCCTATTCTTAAATAGAAAACACCATCCACACCTCCACACATGATATCAAATTCTCACATTGACCATGTATTGGCAATGACCCTTCATCATAAGGATTCAAAAGGCACTCTATTGCGATGTGTGCACAAAGACAAAGTTAACTCTGGTATTAACAAAGTATATCAACAATCTCAAAAGTTGTATTCAAGTGCACATATCTTGGAAAGGTAGCTTCTTCAAGCAGGTTATCGATGACACATTATGACAGAAGCATCTACATGAACACCACCAAGTGTTCAGTGTGAACTTAAAATCTCCCACAAAAAACCAAAAAATCAACAAATCATGAAAATAGTAAAGATAAAAAATTGTCCTCCAATGAAAACCACTATGGTGGCACTTTGGACAACTACCATGATGAAAACCTAGAAAATAGGTGTCATGTGTAGAATCAAGCATCTGCATGCACTAATTCAGGTGAAATCATCTCATCTCATCCATAAAAAATCCAACATTCCATCCATCTTATCCATAATAAATCTATTCATCCATGAACAATTGATCCAACCCATTGTCATCTATCTACATTATCTTGATGTTGATAAAGTTTGGTGTACACTTTACACTTGCATATGGTAAACATCTTCACATGAGTCATTTTCATTGATCCTATCCCATCTAGCATTATCTAAGCCATGAAGCATTATCCAAATGAGCATTCTTTATTCAAATGCCTTATCTTATTGCAAGAGAATCCATATCCCTCCATCCATACATCTACACAAGCATCCATCCATGGCATTCCATACATTGCTAGACACTGGGGGTAGATATTTAGATCTTTATTTGGAAATAAATCTTGATCTATATCTTCCAACTTATGCGGTGATCCAAACATTGGCAAACATAAAATAAAATTAGTCAAAACACTTGTAAGCAAAAAATCCAAATCACTAGCCCATGGCACATTTTGACAAGAAGATGTTCCTTATCAATCTTTATATTTTATTGAATATCAATCCAAATAATCAATATCAATTGCATCTAGCATATGCTTCAACATCACCTCAAATCATTCAAAACAAATTTTGTTCCAAACTAAGCTTCAAAATCTTGATCAATCGAATCCAATCAATCCATCATCATCTTGGGATATCCTTTCCAATCCTTATGTTGCTTAACATTATCCTTGCATGGTTATGTATCCTCAACAATGTTATCATCATCAATCTTGATTAATCAAATCCAATCAATCCATCATCATTTGGGGATATCCTTCCCAATCCTTGTATTGCTTAACACTATCTTTGCATTGTTGTGTATCCTCAACAATGTTATCATAATTAATCTATCAATCCAATCAATCAACCCTAGCTTGGTTCTCAACAAAATACCAAAATAGATCACTGATATCGTCATGCATATCCATGTCCAAATTTTCAAAACTTCAGAAAATAAAAAATCCAAAAACATTCATAAAATAAAAAAACCCAAAAAACATTCAAATCATATCAAAATCCAAAAACACTCATAAAATTCAGAAAACATCAAAAACATGGTTATTTGAACTACGTCGTCTCTGAGCTTAAATGTAGGAAAGGATAATCTTCAATCAACCCCCGAGACACAAAAACATTTAAATAACCAAAAAAAAACCTCATAACATTTCAAAAACATAAAAAAATCCAAATATTTGAAAAAATCCATCTGTCTCATTTCGCTTCACCTGTGATAATAAATTATGCATAATAAATCAACCATTGCCTTCATCCTTTGGTAATACAAATAGAAACAACCACAACAATCGGCAAAAGCAAGCTTCAAAAACAAAATCAAAATCGAAACAACATACTTTTAAACGCAAAATCATACTCTTCATCCTTTTAGAAACATGTCAATCAAACCTTATATCAACAACCTTTTAAACAACCTATCAACTTGCCACCATCCACTAAAATTTCCTAGGATGCATTCTTCCTACAATGGGCATTATCTTTGGCAATCACTTTGGATACTTATCCTAAACAAAACAACTTGCCACCATCCACTAACATGTCCTAGGATGCATCCTTCCTACAATGGGCATTATCTTTGGCAAACACTTTGGATACTTATCCTAAACAAAACACATCCCCTTGGCTAGAGGTATGAAGAACATTGACTTGTTTGTTCACTTGATATTTTCTTTGATTTATCTTATTGCGCTCATTCTAATGACCTCTCGATGATGTCTATCAAAATGATTTAGAGAAAAATGAATGGGGCATTGATCATTATCTTTTGTTTGTTGTGCTTGTTGGACGTTCTTTTAATATAACTTGGTGAATAATTGCTTTGTTAGGTATGTATGGAAGGTGTTTTGGGTAGCTTGTTGACTATTGCATTGATAGGTTATACCTTTCTGTGTTTTGGTCCAAGATGTTTGAAACTTCTTAAGTGCATCCTAGAAAATTTTCTATATGTCAGATGTGAATAAGAATACTCCTATCTGTTTGTCGAGTCAAAGTCCATGGCACTAGATACCCTTCCATCCTAGTTGTCTATACCTTGATGCATTGCATCTATGTGTTTTATCAAACATAAAGAAAGTTATGGTGTTTATGTCCCAATCCCTGGATAAGAAAATCATCATCACTCATCACCATATCTAATAAAGTCTTGATGACTTGTGGACTTGTTGGACTTCTGCATCTTCTTAGAATCAAGGGTTCATCCATCTTATTGTTCTACTTATATCCATCTTATTCTTCTCATTCTTATATCTCTACTAAAATTTCTAGATACAAGTACAAAATTAGTTATATCAAAATATACGTGAGGCTACCCATGGTCACTGACTCTCTATACATCATAAAATCTATCTACATTAGACATCTAAGCTTTCTAATCATCTTTGAGTTGAACTGATCTTAAATTTTTATCGCAAGCTCAACCCAAAATTGAAATTTTTCATCCAATCTCTTGAGGTGGTAATGTAGTAGCATTATTTCTTCCATTGGGGCAATAGTGGGGCATTTGAAAAATTAGGAAATTTTTGAATTTTGATCATGGCAATGTCATTCTTTGAATTGACGTAGTAGGTATTTTGCTTCAAAGATCAAAAAAATGTAGACACCAAAAAAAGTCCTAATTGATACTATGCATCTGATTCTGATTAACTAACACCATTTCTTCATAAACCACTTCAAATTCATCAATTAATTAAATAATCAACATTATTTAGTTAAATTCAGTAAATTCAACTATTAATAAAATAATTAAATTTATTAATTAATTCACCCTTCTAACTAATTTTCATCACATTTAATTCAATCAAATCATTTAATTAAATCCTCCAAAGTCCTCTCATTTGATTAAATAAATTAAATCAAATTTCACAATCCCCTAACCCACTCCAGTTAATTAATTATGGATTAATTAATCCTAAATCACTCTCTAATCAACATTAATAAATTCTTCAGTTTTTAACTCCTCAAGAGTTAAATCAACTCATGGTCAACTAAATAGGTTGCACATGAAGTTCATTTCTTTTAATTAAATAATTCCTCTATTTATCCTCACAAAGGAATATTTCAAGGAATATTCCTCTCAAAACCTCTCATTCAATTTCCCTCCAAAGGTTTTCAAAATTCTTTCACATCCATAATAACTCCTCACAATTGCAATAACTTCTCTAACTTCTCTTACATCCTCTCAAATCTCAACTAAATTCATTCAATTCCTCTTACAACCTTTCAAATCCTCAACCATTCTCATTTATTTCTCTTCCATCCTCCTCCACTCACACATTTCCCAAAATGTGCTCCAACTTCACCCATTAGATTTGTGACAAGTGGCACTTTCTCATTGGCTCTCATTTTATCCCACATTCATCAAATCCTCTCATTCTTCAACCCTTGGCTTCTATAAATAGAAGTATTCTTTTCACTATGTGCATCTACAATCCATGCAAAGTCATTATGCTCATTTCATCCATCAATCATCTAATTGCTATCACTATCTTTGAGGGAAATTGGCTTTATTAAATCCATTTTCATCCACAATCTTAGGCATTGTCACTCTACTCCAAATTCATTAAGGATCTTGAAGCTTATTAAAGGGATTGGAAAAGGGCCACTTTCCACATCAAAGTGACACCAATTCCCCTATGGGATGGAGGTTTGATTTATTTAGTTTGTTAACATGCTTTCATTTGCTTTCTTTTGTGCTTTTGTTTCATTTTTTCATCTTTGTTTGATCAAGAATCTCATAGGGAATAATGTTTGTACTAATTTGAATGACTAACCTTGTTTGTGTTGTCTTTGTTTAACTTAGTGCAGATCATTATTCACACCAAGGATGCATCTTTGATGCAAACATGTATAAAACTAGGGAGGAATTTGAAGAATAGAATGCGTTGGTTGTTGGACATGGGAATTCCAACATGGAAATGTCCCTTGATTTGTCAAGCCACAATGCCAACCATTCGAATAATTTGAAGAACATAATGTGTTGGTTGTTGGATGTGGGAATTCCAACATGGAAATGTCTCTTAATCTATCAAGCCACAATGCCAACCACTCCATCGTCATTTGAAGCTCTATAAGTACAAAATGGGTTATATAATTTAGTAGATGGTGGTGATTTTATGTTTGTTATAATGATCTTATGAATAAACTGCAATTATTTTGGTTTTCAATTTTCTAGGTCTATATGTTACTATGAGAAATGCTTATAGATCAAGGTTTGAAGTGACAATGTGGCTTCTCAAATGGTTGCCGCTTTGGGTGGTTGATTTTCTGTTGCTTTTGGATAGATGAGGAGGTGCTATGGGAGGCCATTGTACTATTAACATAGACCCTTCCACTACACCAAAAGCTTAATATGTTAGTGAGGGTGACATCGAGAAGGTTAAGGGGTACCAACAAAGGTTGAGGGCATTACGTGATGGTAGTTTACAGTTTACCCCCTAGTTGAGAGGTTGACAAACACAATAAAAAAGAGTGTCAAGAGTGGGAGTCAAACCCTCCCCAACAAAGTCACCAATTTTATTAACACATACCGATTGCCACTACACCAAAAGCCTAAACTATCAATGAGGACAACATCAGAGAAGTTAAGAGTTACCAACAAGGGTTGAGAGTCCCACATGACAACAAATACTCACCATTGGCATTATGTCATGTGTCACCTCTGCCTTTGGAAAACTCAAGTTTGGTGGTGGCTCTCGGTGGGTTCAAATGACTCTATGTGAATTGCATCCATCTGCTCTTCTATAGAAGCAAGAATGTTAACAACACGGTTTATAGAGCCTCGAGGAAAAAGTGGAGCAAGGATGAGGTTTATTTGTCTCTCATTATTTTCTATTGACTGTTACAAAAGAATCACACCCAAAACTTCTTCCTATGCAGGTTCTCTCTGCAAGCCCTCTTTCGATTTTGACGTCCACCACTTGCTCGATGGTTGGAAAGGAAAATTTGTTGATAAGGTAGACAACAATAGTAATGATCGTTAAAACTATTTTTAACTATACTTTCATCCTTTCAATTTCTTGTGACCCAATTTGATTACCAATGTACCCATTTGTGAGCCACATTTGTTAGTCAGTTGTTCACTCTGGTTGTGTATTATTTATACATTCAATTTTACTGGTTTTGTATTACAAGGTCATTTCTAAATATTCGTCAAATTTGGTAAGATTGTTTTGACTCAAATGCTTTGATTACCATTTGCAAATCGAATTCGTGCAACATATTGTTTTGTATTATAGGCACTCGGTGCTCTAATTTATGTGATATCAATAAATCCTACAAATGCTAAAGCTTGTTTTATGCTCCAGATTCTATAACATCAACGTTACTTTGTAAATGGCCACATTGTCTCTAGCTTTTCGATGCACATAGAAATCAGAATACATGGAGAGATGCAATAGTCAATAGAGAAATGTGAAGAGGCTCTGGTGGCTCTGACTATGACTTTTCCCTTGACATTTTGTGTCTCTTAGATTATCTGATTATGTCTTACCATGCCCACCATCCTGATCTAATATTCTTGCTTGCTCATGCACTAGGGAGCTAGTTATTGGAGATATTTATTGCAACAAGGGACAAAAGACTATCAAACATAGATGAAATACTGCTAGAGAGATTATTAGATGACAAATCCAAATTAACTAGAGCTTGTACATTCGCTAATTGGGAAAAAAGGGTTGGAAACATTAGGCCTATTTGGTAATGTGCATATGCCTGTTTGTGGTGAAATTAATTTTATAAGTAGACTAGCTATAGATCAAACCCCTCTTATCTGTATTCATGGGGATACAATTCTCATAGAGCTTACTAAAAAAATACAAATGATGTGGTGTAAGATTCAATTATTTCTGAGGTCTTACTGGTGCATGTTTGTCATTTGTTTTTGTATCCAATCAATTTAAACTCATGCATAAGTTATATGTTAAATTATACTTTGATAACATTTGGGCTTTGTTAGCAATCTAATCAAAGTTTTGATGGTCAAATTTATGTAATATTTGGATGGTCAATCCTAATGTCAACTAGTTATTATTGTCATAACTCACATTGTTCTCTTAAAGCAATTGGGTGACACGAGTAGAGCCCCTGTTTAGTCTCTAATGTAAACAATTATGTGATTTTCACTTGATAAAAAAATTGGAGAATTGTATATGTACAATGGATTCAACACATATATTGCTTTGCAATATTATTTTTGTTTATATTCTACATTAATGCATTTCAAACTCCCAATGTCATGATTGTTGTGTGCACTCTTTAATCACATAAACCTATTTTTTTCTGTCATATATTGTCCAAATTAATGTGAAGATTTGTATATATATGTTGGGTAATTGTGAATCAACTTTGTAGAGATTTTAATATTAATCCTAAGAATATCCCAATAGAGATAAAT
>VDFB02024191.1:0-10532 GCA_007258455.2 Sequoia sempervirens
GTTATTAGTTATGCAATGTGAAGTAATTGCATGTAACTACTTAGGTTGACTTTGTAAAAACTATATTGTAATTGAAATTTTGATAAATCTATCGACATCAGTTATTAGTTATGCAATGTGAAGCAATGTGCTTTGAGTTTGAAAGATGTGCAATGCAATGTAATAGCGTTATGAATATAAACTACAAAATTATAAATTAAAGTTCAAAACATAAAAATGTCCGAAGTGTTTAATCGACCATTATTGATCATTGATCAATCACGAGAAAGTGTGAACATTTTTACGTATTGACAAACAAAGAAAATAGTGGTTCAAAATGAAATTTGTCTTACGCACCAAATGAGAAATATTCCTGATATGTGCTAGGAAGGAATAAGTCCATATAAAATGCGGTATGCAGAAGCAGAAATTGCAAGAATTGGCTTCGTTTGACTTCCAAACACAAATTTTCACACTTTAGATGTTCCAGCATTAAGTCAATTAGTATATGTGCGTAAAGTTGTAAAGTATACACTTGAATACATATGCTCATATCTATTGAACCATGAATTTATAATGCAAATATGGACACCATCGATAAAAAGATTTGTATTAATCAAATAGCGTATGCTGTATGCATCAATATATCAATGTCAATATAAATTATAAAATATAGTTACAAAAAACCATATAGGCTTATGAGAATGCCATATAGGCATACAATGTCAAATATATCAAATACAAAATATGTACAAAATTGCCATGTAGGCATACAACAAAGGGCTCTACATTCAAAATTCATTTCTCTCCATGCTCTGGTTCAAATACAATTTTCTTTCCCTTTCCTGGGTGACCCGATGGTGATAAATCTGTCACCCATTTCTGTTGAGGAGTGCTCCTGCTGCTCCTCCTAGGGTTTAGCTCCTGGTCAAGTTTCAACTGTTACAATAAGAAGTAAAGACATTAATATATAGAAATTACATTATAAAAATTAATATATTTAACAAGATTTAATCACTTACAGCCATCTGACGATCATGCTCCTCGAGGGAAATATTTGCACGTCGATGCTTAGGTGTACTCGAGCCCTATATAAACCATCCAAATAGAAATTAAACTACGAATCAATAATGGTTTGATTTTTCACTAGAACTAGTTCATCTATAACAACGAATGTAAATTGAAATTTAGTAATTTGCCTCATACCTCCCCTATCAGAGCCATCGAGGATTGTATTGTAGTAGAAACACCGATATCCATTGCCCTTGTTACGTTTGGCGGTGTTTCTCTCACCAACATCTGAAAATAAAACAACAAATTATTCAATCACTAAATAGTTATCGAATTTGAAGTAATGCTTTGAGTTTGAATGATGTGTAATACAACGTAACCAACAATATGATTATCAATTTTTTAAAAAGCAATAACCCGAACAATCACATTGAAAAAAAAAAGACCCTTTAGGACAAATTTGAAGTGAAAAAGCGTCAAAACACAATGTAAAATATGACAACCAATATGAGAAGAAGAGATGATCTAGTCAAAAGGAGCTTTGATAGTAGCCAACTGAGTTAAGTATGACAAATCTAAGTATCATTGTTGCAAGGAATGGAGTAAGAGCTAAATAAAGATACAGCGACAATAAAAAATGATGGAGGTAACTTGTCAAGGGCCTATTCTTCAAAACCCTTATTAAACGCTTGTCATAGTTTAAGATATGCAATAAATGTTTGACAATGGAATTAACCTTTTGAGGATGACAATGATTAAATTGAGGTCTCCTTTTACCATGAAAAGACTGAATATTCTTTCTTTGGCCTATCATTATGATTTTTAAGTTTCCTCACTTGAGTTAAATATAATAGTCAAGTGTTTATACCAAAGATGATAGAGAAAATAATCATGAAAAGGAGAATATGATGGTGATCAATGACAAGTCGGTGGCACATTTGACAATCGAAAGAGTAGAGGAACGCATAGTGAACATCATGGTACAACTTATGATATAAATCTGCCACATGGTTGGATGCTTTGAATCCTTGCATCTAAAGGAAATTTTCTTAACATAACATCGCTAGGGAATTTCAATGTTGCCATTGTAGTTGGCATTAAAGCTTCTGCACCAACATTGAAAATTAATATCCTTTATACAAGAATTCTCCATCTTGTTGATTGGCTTGTAACACTCTTTGATGGTGGTTGTATGAAATCTAATTATGATTCCTCTTCTACATTAGGAGGGTTCATATCCTTTGATCCGGACTCTTCCTAATTATCAATCAAATCACTAGCTTCCATATTCAAAAATTCCCAACCAACATCTTCAATAAATTTATCTAGATCATCAGTAATAGTCTTACAAATTGGTTGCCAGTTCAAGTTCATTCTACTTTCATAATACTTTATATCCATGGAGTTCATCCATTCCTTGATGCCATGAAGTGAAGATCCATGAATGGCGTACATATGGAGTACATCTCACTTTAATTATTTGAAAACAATAGCCATATCAAATCCCTTTTTCCCAAGTCCTACTCTCTCAAGGCTAACAATCTCAATCTCACTAATAGTGATTACTAAGAAAGGTAATTCCACAAACTCTACCAAAAAAATTACCATAGGAACAATAAAAGCAGAGGATTTGAAAGGAACTCCATGAAAACCAAGCTCTCTAAATGGTATATAAAACTCTAGTTCAAAATATTTTAGATGAGGTTGCTCCCATAGCTCTCTTACTCGCTTGAAAAATCCTTGAAACTATGTATTGATTTTATTTTTCTTGTTCCTCTCTTGTTGTTCTTCCTTAATTTCATTGGTGCAGAAGCACCTAGGAAGCAATAGAGAGCACACTAGGCAAAATGTGGAAGTATAGAATGAGTTTATGACTTAGATGTATGCCTTCAAGAATTTTTGTGGTTGGAATTATGTTTTCTAATAAGGTCATGTTGACCATGGGTGAGAAACAAAAATTTTCTAGTCCAAAGTTTAGGAATGGAGGTTTTTGCAATTATTGACAATTTTTGCAAAAACATGCTCCTTTTGTGTTTGAGCATCCAAGAAGGGCCCATTGGAAAAATAACTATTGGGAAAGCATATTTAAAGGTTTCCTCAACCTTTGTGCAAGGTTGAAAGTATGTTTGTATGGATTGTTTTGTTGGAAATTGAAGGAAAATAGTTTTTTGAGTGAAATTTTCTGTTTTTTGGTTTGAAAGAAGGCTCTAATGGATTAAATCCGGTTCTGTGTTGTGTGTAGGATGTAGAATAAATCTAGTACAAGTTTTTTGTAGCCTTTATATGGTTCTTTCAATCATTTTCTTGTCTCTTTGTAAATATTTTGGTTTCTTTGTGCTTGCTGGCCTAAAATAGGCAGTGTTGAGTAAATGGGGTGCTAGAGCACTTTTCCACCGTACAAACTATACGGCCTTTTGGAAACAGTGCCTAGACACCATGCTTGTACATATGTTAGTTGGTAGGTTTTTTTTGAGTGTAGGAGTTGCTAGCAAAGTGATGCCCTAGGTGAGCCAGTGCAGGTCCGGCTAGGAAAAACTTGTTGTGCAGGTCACAAATCTTGCAGGGGTGTTGAGCCATTGAGGATTTTCTTCTTGGAGGAGGTAGGGTGGTGTGTTACCTTGTTACTACATGAAGGAGGAGGCTCCATCTATCCATTTGGTGTGTAAAAAAATTGGAAGTTTTCTAACTGTCAAGGGAAGGCTTAAAACCCTAGTTTTTGCTCCATTTCATGTTTGAGCTTTGTACGAATAGTGGAAGGCTGAGACCTAAAGAATCTTTGAGTGTTGTCCATGTGAACCAAGAACCCTGGAAAAAGAGTGGGAATTCCTTTTGAGATTTGTGAGTTCTAACCTATTTTGTAGGTGAAGGAGACCTAATAGGGGCTCAAGGGCTACTAGCCTTTCAAACCCTAGCTAAAGGATTGGTGAGAGCGATGGAAAGTTGAAGTCTTGGAGGTTGTTCAAACACCTTTGGAGGACAGCTTTGAAGCCTTTAAGACTTATCACCACCTATGCAAGAGTTGATGGAAGTGTTGGAGTGGGAAGATTGGGCCCTTAGTATAGTGTAAAGGCTAAGGAAGAGTTAGGCACTGAACCAAGGTGGACTTGGTGGTTGGAGTTTGTGATAGAAGAGGGGTTGGTCAGACAAACCAGGGGCACCTAGTCATGAGTAGGGACCTATAGGTTAGATTGGTGAAGCAAAGCACCAAGGAGGTCTTACAAGGAAAGGTCTAGAGCATGAATCAGTGATTGATTCCTCAAACCCCTCTCCCTATCAGATTGGTATCAGAGCAAGCAAAATATTTGGGATTGATCTTGTATGTCAGAGACATAGTCTAGTGGTTCTAGCATCATGGTGAAAAATGCTGAGTTGACCAAGAGGGTTGAAGAAACAAAGGAAGACAATAGGGTATTGAGAGAGAAGTTAGACCAACTTGAGCAAGCACTGAATGTTATGTGGTTTGATGGAAGAATAGCAAAAGAAGAAGAGGTTGCAGAGGAGGATAGAATCCATGAACCTAGCCCTATATTGAAGGAGGATCCCTTCTTGAAAGCATTGAAGGCTTTGAGTTGAAAAGCACTTGAAGGAGTACCACTGTTTAGTGGAAAGATGGAGGCTGATTTAGTTATGGATTGGATAGAGGGAATGGAAAACCATTTTGAGTGTGATGGAGTCACTGAAGCACAAAAGGTAAAGGTGGCTAAATCAAGACTAAGAGGTTCTGCCTTAACTTGGTGGAAATTCATTCAGATAGAGAGGGAGAAGGAAGGCAAGCAGCCTATCTCTACTTGGAAGGGAATAGTTGCCAAGGTGAAAGAAGCATACCTACCTGAAGACTATGAAATTCAGTTGCATAAGAGGAGACAGAGTTTGAGGCAAAGAGATCAAGATGTGAGTTCTTATACTGAGGAGTTTCAAATACTTTGCATGAGGTCCAATGGCACAGAGGATGAAAGTATCAAGGTGGCAAGGTATCTCAATGGTTTGAAGTGGAACATTCAAGAGGAGATGGTTCTCTTAAGCCCCAAAACAGTGCACCAATGTTATCAATTGGCATTAAAGATTGAAGAGAGGAGTAAGAGGAAGCAAGATCAGACTTCTAAGGGTAGAGGCAAAGGCAAAGATCAAAGAGATCAAAGAGGACAGCGTGGTGGCTACCAAGGTAGAGGCAATGACCAAAGAAACCAAGGAGAGTCAAAACTCACAGAGCATGGAGGTGAAACATCTACAAGAGGTGGACATAAACTGGGTAGAGGACCTCAAGGAGGTTCAAATAGAGGAAGAGGAGCAGGCAGGCAGGAGCCTTTCCTTGTATGTACCTGCTCTAGGCCTTTCCTTGTAAGACCTCCTTGGTTCTTTGCTTCACCAATCTAACCTATAGGTCCCTACTCATGACTAGGTGCCCCTAGTTTGTTTGACCAACCCCTATTCTATCATTCATCAAGATCATACACTGACCTTCTTGCCCCTCCCAAAGTTTGACCACATCCATTACCTCCACATAACACTCGATATCCTTGGTCTTCATGGTGGTTCCCACGAGCCATGATATGGTTATGCAAATGAAAATGAAGAAAAGTAATCATCTCCTTATCCATTGGCCGAAGAATGCATGCTAATGTTTGATACATGATATCAACTCTCTTCTCGCTTCCTCATGGTTGAATATCAAAATCCAGTATGGGCCTCCAGTTCCCAGAAATATCTTTCTTCCTCTTCCACCAAATGTTGTCCCTCGATCCACATGTCCAAAATTCTAATTGGCTTGTTTTGTCAAGTTTCTCCCGAAATACCGCTAGCTCTCCTACCTTTCCAAACTCTTTCATTGCTAGCATCATCTTTGGGATTTTTAGGTCAATTGTACCACATGGTTGATGTGCTTGAATCCTTGCATCCAATGGGTTTAAAACCCAGGGCCTTAGATGAGAAAAGAAGTAATGTTTTTCTTTTCTTTTATGAGGACCTAGTAGTGAGATAAAGAGGACTGTATAGAAAAATGAAAAAGATTACAAAATTCATGGACTATACTATATCACCTACATGCTAGCTAACAAGGACATGAATGTAGTAGATTTAGGTATGATAGGGGTATTGCAAGGTATATTTGAGGAATATATAAGAATGAAGAAGAATTCAATGGATCAAATTAGTGTCAAATGTTTTCCTAAAAGATCTCCCACACCCTATTAGGGAATTTAATCATTTCTAAGCATTTTCCACATCCTATGGGAAAGTTTGAGGAGGCTCAAATAGTTGAGAGTTTAATGAGTAATTATAACTTCTTTCCATGCAATCATGATTAGTTAGAGAACATATAGGGAAACTTGATGAGCTATGCAACAAATGAAGAGAATATAGGGTATTTTGACCTAGTCTTAAGCATCTCCAAGCATCTAGGAGATATTGAAGGAGTCTTGGCTAATAGATAGGGTCAAGGATAGAAGTTTTATTTTTGGTTACATTGACATCATGTAGGACATCCATAGTCTTATTCTTGGTTACCTTGACATCACAAAAAAATATATAGGATGGAGTAGAATGTAGCTCTACCTTTGTTAGTTCCATGTTAAATTTTTATTATATATAGCTTGCTAGTGTAGGAATTATAAGACAAACAATCATGGTAGGACCATTCTTAAAAGATTTCAAATAATAACCTAGTGAACCCATATACTCTTATGACTATATATACACAAATCTAGATTAAACTTAGAATTCATTAACTTTAAGTTTCTTTATTCTATATTACCTCAGTGAAAGTTTGAGAAAATCTATCACACTCGTAGAGGTGTTTCTTGAAACCCTAACAACACCCTATTCAACATCCAAAATCACATATTAAAATACCATTCATAAAACAATGCTATTAACACATGTAATAAATTTATAATTGTTTACTAACTTTACATACCCCACTGATAGGTGTACTGCAAAAATAAGTAGATTGACTGGTGTACCCAGGGTCAACACTGTGACCCTGCAATTTTATTAAAATAATAAAACTAAATTAGTTAATCTTGAATTTCACAATCAAAATTTAATAAACTAAATTCAATGAACATGTTGAATTTTACCTGACTGTCAATACCATATACATCATGCAGAATGTTAGCCACCCTCTCCATCCCCGTAGATGCATATAGATCAGGCTGTGTAGAAGCATATGGATCCTGCGTAGCACCCTCCTGAGGGCCGGTAGGGTCAGACAAACAAGTGGCTCCGCAAGATCGACACACATGGCCTCAAAGGCCACCACCTGAAGACTCCCCTGGATTGTGTTGTACAATGGGGCTAGTGTGGTGGATGACACTCTGAGTCAAGGATGTGATCGCCTACAAAGTCTCTACATCAGCACTCTCCTTTGCAACTGTAGGCATCGTAATCTGCTCACGAGGTGGCCTAGCGAGAGGTCATCTCCCCTGTCGTGTAGGATCCGGCTGTGCACCAGACCTATCCTATGCTGATCCTCCACCTCTCCCCTGAAACTCCCTCATATCAAAATAATTCAGGATTTGGTTCAATACAAACTCACAATATAATTTCCTAAGAAAATATTGGGGGACTTCATAGTTATTGCACGGTGGGTAATCAAAAGACCATATACCATCTATCATAAAAATGGTTCCTAAACTCTTGGTGGTGGCACCAATGAATAGGAAACCTCTTTGCATTGAGGGTGAGATTTTGATTTATTCTAGGGTCAGTGAATAGAGAGCACAAATCGCCTTTAGTAATCTTTAAATCTTTTACTTGTTTATATGATAATTTGTCTACATAATATGCCCTTGATGTTCGCCTCCTATTTTTCCATCTAGATATTTTTTGGGTAATTGCATTTACATTTCTTAACAAATCCTTCAATGAATCTGCTAGATGTATTCTTTCTGTGGTTGAAGAATTTTGATCACTCAACCTACTAATAAGATCCTCAACTTCTTTTCTATTGTTTTCAATTTCACTCCTCAAATTTTCTTGAGTGCCAGGAGGGTATTGAGAGAATGGTGGGGGAGGTTGATTTTGTTGTTGAGGCTTATTTGGTTGAGGATTTTCCTCCTCTTGTTGAGGATTTCCTACATATTAAAAAAAAACATTCATTTCTAAACTAAAACAAAAAAAATCAATTTAAAACTAACAAATTCAAAACAAATACCAAACAATACTTACCTCTTGCATCTCTTCGTCATCGTGGCACCATATTTGTGAAGAAATCCAATTGTTGTTGATGAATTTTGAAGAAATCACCTCTCCAAGAACGCGACCTCGTATAATAGGGTTTTTGGCCGCGGGCGGAGCTAAAACACAGAAAAAAATGAAATGAGAAATGATATTTGGATTCGCTTTTTTTTTGCTTTTAAAAAGACATAACGCGAATGCGTTATAACAAGAACGCATTATAACAAGAACGCATTATAACAAGAATGCGTTATGTCTTGTTTTTTTCTTGTTTGGCCACAAAAGTGCGACCATCTTGGTGCACTTACCCTTTTAAAGAATTAAATAATTTATGATGTTATCTAATCAATATTTAGTTCAAACAATGTTTTTATAAGTAAATCAAAAGAAAAAGGAGGTGGTGGTCTTGATGGGCTAGAACTACAAATGAGTTTATTTCCTCACTATAATGAAGGCAAGGGACATTCAATCAATTAAATGGATCGTTGTTCAAAGTCTACACAGTCGAGGGAATATAAAAAATGTAGGATATGTTGTTTTGTGCTCTATCCTGAAAGAAGTATAAAGATATATTTTTTTTGTTTTGTGTTTTTGTTTAGGGAGAAAGAGAAATTTAATACCACATAAAAAATTGGTATTTGCTTTGACTATTCACCAAATTGATGATTTAAGTCTCAAATTGTTTCTTAATTTGTTACTGAGGATTTTTAGTTGTAGTAATTTTTGATAATATTCAGGTCTTAAGAAAGAATTTGAAAGTATATATAAGGGATAGGAGTTAGTAGTTGAGCATGTTTTAATAGTTTATAGATTTTAAAATGATCAATATTTTTAATAGTACACCACTAGTAGTTGTGATTTCAAGGTTGTTAGTGTTAATTATGAGTACTTATACTTGAATGAAATGTATTCTTTATATATCTAAAAAGAAATAATCATTTGATGACATGTTTGTGCATCAAGAAAACACAACTTAACGCTCAACTATTATAACTTAATGCACAACTATTGGTCCACCATTTTTGGGGTTCTTTTAGACACCTCAACAAATATCACACTAATGTTGCATCATATTTGATGATGTGGACCTAAAACTTTAATTATAAACAAGGACCTTTCTAATAAACTACTACAAAAAATCAGGAGGGATTCAAAATTATCATATATAACTTTGAGAGGGGCATACAATTAGAATGCTAAACTAATGAATCCCCACCCTTATAACATTTCTAAATGTGATAGGGATTGGAAAAGAACTAATTATTTATGAATACAAGTTTATTATTGGATAACCTTGTGTATAGTGTTAGGAAAAAGAAGGTGTCTCATCCTTTGACTTTTCCACAACATTGATTTTTAAATATTAAATGTTGCTAATTTTCTCACATTTTGTGAGTTACAACTTACAATTTCTATTTTTTATTCAAGGAGTCAAGTTGGAAATTTGATTTTATAGGTGGAGTTGTACATGAAGGCCATAAATCCTTACCACTCTTAAGAAGGATTAATTCCTACACTAACACCCCCTCTTAAACATAGCTTACATGGGCTCAAATAAAATTGAGTCCTAACAACTAGGCTTGATGAGATACCAAACTAAATTACAATCTCTCATAAAGTGGAGAAAGAGTGAAAAATCAATGAGAAAAAACTCTACCCAAAAGAGAGAAAAGAAGATGAAGAGTACTATAAGGCCCCCAAAGATGATGTTGTTTCTAAAGTAGATCATGTTGAAAGATGGTCAATGCTCCCCTTAGGATTCATGACATGGACTAACCGCCTCCCATGGATCTGTTAACTTTGGAAATTATATCGGGCATTAACAGGTCTATCTTTTGGTGCAACGACAACTGTGGGGCCAACAATTGGTATCAAAGCCAAAGGTGTCGGGTTTGAATCCCCTCGGGTAATGATTAGGGGGATTTTGTTGGCAGATGGTTAGCACTCCCCTTGGAATTTGTGGCATGGACTAACTGCCTCTTGTGGATCCATTAACTCTAGCAGTTGTATTGGGCATTAACAAGTCGATCTTTTGGTGCAATGACAATTTTGGGGCCAATAGATCACACCTTAAGAAGAGTTTTTAGATGAATGAAATTTATCTTAGTAAAAGGTTTGATGAAAATGTCAACAATCTACTTTGAAGACTAGAAATAGACTAAGTTGACAATTTGACCATGAATAAGCTCTTGAATATGATTTTGAGGTTCAATTTGACCATGAAATAGAACCCTAGTTCGAGAGAACCCATTAAATGCAAGGTCCTGCCATTCCCACCAAAAAAACACAAAGAAAACCATTTTTGAAAGGGGGTTCGCTCGAACCCCCCTTTCCTACCTTCTCACCCTCAGGCACCAAAAAAGTCCATA